>OY293305.1:42348755-42652751 GCA_958502075.1 Orchestes rusci | reverse complement strand
CAAAAACTTTAGTCTAACTAATCGCTTGGGGTGAAAATCTGTTTATCATTCATAGTTTGATGTGTAAGTTGATTGCATCTCTTCAACAAGAAACCTCACCTTGTATGTAACAGAAATTTATGATTTGTATATCTCATTAATTTTTTATGTTTTTTAAGGAAAAAGATATTTGAAAAATTGGAGGTGTTTTCAATAACTGTAACGTATACAAGCTGGCTATCAACAGTGTCCACAACTGAGGAAAAAATAATTTTTCTTTTAAATAAGGTGAGTCATCCGTCTATTCATTTATTATTTTGTTTCAATCAAATATATACACATTTTTGAAACAATGAAATCATTTCTGTTGGGGGATGTACGTATGTGTCAGAGCAATTATTAATTTAGTAACACTTGGTAATTTACTCGGAAAACTTGTAACAGTCAATTCAAAACAATTTGCATCACCTCAAAATTATAAAAAGGTGACTGATTTTGAAAAATGAGCTCGTTAGGGTGGGATTTGTTTGTTTCAAAATAATAATCGGAATCAAGTAATGATTTTCCAAAAATTATTCACAATTTGAAATCAGTTTAAATGGTGATAATATGTTGTTATTCGATTATCGTGTAATTCATTTTAATTGTTTTCTTCTTCATTGTAGATGATGTCAACATTAAGAGAGCTATGTAGAAGGGTGGTTTGCGAAAATGTGAATGACATTTCAGATTTTTTTATCTAGTAATATACCATTTTTACCTGAGACTTTAAATCATTATATTTTACAGAATTATTCCAATTATAGGTGGGATTATCTTAATAAAATAGCTTCAAAAGATAAAGTATGTCATTCAATTTCGCTAGAGAATATTATAGATGATTCAAGGATAATTGGATGTATCTGTAAAAGAAACGCGATACTCATCCATAATTGAAATGATCATAGTTTTGAATGTAGGAGATATTGTCTTTGGGTGGAGTATTATGTACTTGAAGATTTTAATATGAATATTTGTAGAAGTTGTAGTTTCTGGTTTATAAAATTTATGAATAATAGATTTAAGATAGTTGATAAGCATTATCATATCGTTGTAACTGTTCGCCAACTTAAGACACGTGTATATAGAAATAAGAAATTTTGGTGTGAAAGTTGTTTCATGCAACTTTTATTTTGCGTAGAGACTGAAGAAAGATGTAATTACAGATTGCATTCAAAGTTAGGTAAGAAAATATGTTTCAAATCTCTCGATCCAATCATCGATGATTAGTATTGTAAATTAGATATAAATTATTTATTAATTTTAACGCTACTGATTTATTGATCAACTCTATATATATCCACCAAATCTTGAAAATATGTCTTATAGTTCAATAGTTCTCATATTACTAATTTGATAAAATCATATTAATATTTAATAATGTTTTAACGAGTAAATTATTTTGATATACTTATTACAATGATGAAATGAAATGATCTTAGTGTAAATTTATTTCATGAATACCTATGAGATAAAGACTTTTAATTTGATTGTGCTGTGTGTATTTTACCAGATAATTTCTCAGATATCAGGTATGTCCATTCTTCTTATTTATTATGAAATGATAAAATCTACTCGTCAGTTGGGCAATTTTATAACACCTCAAAATCTATTTAGTTCTATTATTAGGATATCATTGAACTGTTCTAGACCTTTTGGTGGCGAAATTATGTATCAATAAACAATGATTAGAATAATTAAAAAAAAAAAATATTTCATGAATATCAAATTGTGGTTTTTAATTTGACTGTTTTGTGCATTTTACTTGGTGTTGCTATAACATTAAAACTGTTTTAGTCTTTTCCTTATCAATAGCAATATAAGTTGAAGTATTTCTTGGAATGATTCAGATCTAAATGTCGGTATTTTCTAATGAACCATAGCTTCAAGTCACTGGCCTTCTTATAAGGTATTTCTTTCAAAAATCTAGCATCAGCTCACCAATTCCAAACATCGCACTCCACCTATTAACTCTAATTGCGAATGATTAAAGAATTCAATCAACAGTATCATCACCATCTACATTTTAAAAAACTAATTAACTCAAAATATGAAGAACCCTACATTTTCCAAATCCCTTATTACAAATATTCGCCGCTAAGTGTCACAATAAACCCCAATCCATACCTTTTTGACCATCTGGCATGAGACCACTTTAAAATCCTCTCCCAAACGCCACACTCAGGTAATCAAGCATCCCAAATACAGCTTTTTGTTGTTCTTGCGTTGAATCTCTATAGAACCCTTCAATTTGTTCTATTTTTGTGTTGAATATAATATCATAATATATACATAATAATTAACATTATATTTTTTTTTTTTCTGAAACTATCAACATGTGATGAAGGAGAATTTCTAATGACTCATAGTCTCTGGTTAAATAATTAAACCCCTCATAAAAATGCTATAACTAATGAAAAAATCTACACATCTCTATCTCTTATTAAATACCTTACACATCGGAGTACTACCACTTACATGATCTTTCATATGAGACAACACACAATTGTCCATCATCCATCATATCCTATAACCGAGCCTATAACATTCAAATACAATCACGAAATCTGCATTGGAACAATAAAACATCACAAACACCAACGCCACATCAAAAAAAAAAAAAAAAAAAAAAAAAAAAACCTCAATTCCTAGAACCCCTTATCTCCCAACAAAACACCATACGTGACATCACCGCACGCAGCCAACAACACCGTCCACACATCGATCCTGTCAATTATCAATATCAAGCCTACAAAATATCTCAACGTCAACGTTACATCAAATGCCCACCAAAAACCCGACCTATCCCAAAATCCCTGATCTCCCACAAAACATCATACTTGACTCCAAAATCCCTTATCCTCCCACAAAACACCATAGGCGGCAACACCGCACGACTCAACCGACATCACCGTCCTCACATCAATCCTGTCAATTGTCTGTAACAACGCTATAATCCACCCGCCACAAACGTCAATGATACTTCAAACGTCAACCATAAAACCTAAAATCCCAAAATCCCTCATCTCCCCACAAAACATCATAGGCGGCAACACCGCACGCAGCCGGCAACACCGCTCACACATCAATCCTGTCAATTGTCATCATCAACGCTACAACCCACCCACCACAAACGTCAATGACACTTCAAACGTCAACTATAAAACCTAAAATCTCAAAATCCCTCATCTCCCCTCAAAACACCATAAGCGGCAACACCGCACGCAGCCGGCAACACCGCTCACACATCAATCCTGTCAATTGTCATCATCAACGCTACAACCCACCCGCCACAAACGTCAATGACACTTCAAACGTCAACCATAAAACCTAAAATCTCAAAATCCCTCATCTCCACACCAAAACACCATAAGCGGCAACACCGCACGCAGCCGGCAACACCGCTCACACATCAATCCACAGGGATCAACGCTACAATAGACCCCCACACCAAAAAGCCGGTCGCGCTCGAATGAAAGTGAGGTTAGGTACAGAAAGTGAGCCGGAACCCGCTTAGTATATCTACTGCTATCTCTACCTGCTTCACTCTTAATAATAAGCGGGTCCGTTCCAGGTAGTATGGAGTTCAATGCTTGTATTACAATATAGACGGCTCTGACCAAGTCCGTGCGTAGAGGTAGTTAGATAAGATTTGTCTTGTCAGTGTCAAGCATATACTTATAAATACAATATACCGCGTGCGTCCCATAAGGCAAATGAGAGGGATTTCCCGCGAAGAAGTGAGAAGGAGAATACAGAAGAATCCCATAAGGCAATCCTTGGTTAGGATTTCGATGTACTACCCATGCGCGAAATACCATTTCCTATTGGCTCGGTTTCAAATTGTCACGACGGAGACGGACAAGGAGCTAGAGCCGGCTGAATTGAACGGGAACGTTGAAAAGACGCCATTATTGATTCATGGTTGTTTGTTCTTTGTTGTGCTACCGTTGTTTTGGATTCTTTCGAAATAATCAAATTATATTGATGAAATTTGGTAGGATATGAGGGCTGTTTGACATGCAAAATTCATATCTGAGCACGGAATTGCTCTTACTTTTAGGGGACGCCAATAACACCTGTTTGTTTGTATGTTTAAGCAAGCTTTAAAACATTTTTATTCAAACAGAGGAATCATTTAGGACAAAAACAGTTTAAATTAAGAATAATTTCATTGAATCCCCACAATACTGAAAATTACCGTGTATTACAGCGGTGCCTACTGCCTAGTGAAAGAAATTCCGTTGTTTTCCTTCCGACAAAATACGTTTTTTTTCCCACTGCCAAAAAAAAACGACTTTTTTCCTTCATCAAATACAACAACACATAAAAGAACTTGAGAAAAATCAAACCCAAATATTATTTCAGAAACTAAATCAATAAACCTAATTTTGTTCAGATTCATATTTTGAAAAACTCACTATGGTCCTCAGACCTTATATTCAACCATTTTTTAACAAAGAATCATTGCAAATTACGTAAATGAGTTGTTAATGGATAACTAACAAAACAGCAAACAAAAATTAAAAATTATTTTTTCCAAATTGACCCGTTTTTTTTTGGATAAAAACACGTTTTTTTTTTAAACACTAACGGTGTCAAAGTTCTATTTTAAGGTTTTCATCTTGCGTTGCGCGACAAATGATTTGAGTTTACAAATTTGAAATATTTAAATTAAAGGCTAAAAAAGTCATATCGGTCGATCACTACCAGTTATACATCAAAAATTGTACCCATAAGATATTTCCATATAAGTACATACATTTTATAAAAAGACTATATTATAAAATGGTACATATTATATGGATATTTCACTAAATTTAAACTTGAAAACTGGAAAGGTCTGGAACAGTTTGTCGAAGTGTCTCTGAGAAGTAAGTATAAAGTTAGAAAGTTTAGTAAGACCTATGAACTGTGTGATTGCACTACCGCACAGAAAATTACTATTTTCTTTTGATTTTATAATAAAGTCCTTGACGGGCAGCTCTAATAAGCGATTATCTCCCTTAAACGGTCAAATTTCTTGGAACCAATTTTAAATCTATGTTTTAACACATTTGTATATACTTTTATTTATAAGTATAATATGAACATTCGATGAAATTTTCTCTTAAGCGGGCACCTCCCATAAGCGAACAAAAAAGCTGGAACCGTGACTGCCCGCTTATGGGAGCTTTTGTTTTATTTATGTATATTATGGCATATTCTAAAAGCTTGATTGATGGATTTTACCCTTATTTCATTAGTGAAAAACATACTTATGAATACAAATATGGTGGAAACCAAGAAAGAGCTGTTTGATTTTCCAAATCTCCGTGTATTACTCCTTCTGTTACAAAACTAGAAGAACGCCGATATCGGTCTACTCTCTATCGTCTATTCACCTACCTCTGAATTAATCTCACTTGATTTTAGATATCTACCGCAAATACCTCGAACTGTTATAAATATGAGCGATAATAATGACAAAAACATTATACCTTCCTAGGTACACAAAGTTTATAAAGTAAAACCTTACCAATCTCTGGTGATACCTATATTGCTTCAAAAACTATCAAGTAACTATAATATTTCAATGTATAATCGAGAACAAATCACGAAACTAATTCAAATCGTTTTTGAATCAATAATAAACAATATTTTGTAGGGATTTGGTTGCACAAAAATGTTAAATCTTATGCAATCTCACACCTAAACACAAAATCCTGGATCAGATAAGATGAATTCATGAACATATTTTCCACTCATGCTCATAATATTTATCACCCACCCCTCATGTGAATTCACGTCATTTTTTTTCGGAATCCCGCGAAAAATTTAAAAATACGTCGATACAACAGCTGATATTAAGCATGCAGCCATATATTTAATACAGATATATTGCGTGTTGACGTTCATCACCATGTTAAATTTTTCCGCCGATGAAAAGAGACAGAACATAACGATCCATGAATGAATTTAAATATCGCTCTACCGTAGTGCACTTGTAGCACTTGTGCGCATGAGCTGTATGCATTGACAGGTGCTTCTTATAAATTTTTCAAACTAATCGAAAAACTAGGTTAGGATATACAAGTGTTTGTTTATTTCACGGTTTATTTGATTAACGAACTAAAAAAATTCTCTTTTATTCTGCTTTATTTAGGTATATTCTTCAGAGAAGTTGTTTTTTGATTTTCTTATTGTCTTCAGCTTCAGCTGGTATTGATAATCAGAAACGATGAAGTTATGTAAACTTGTGAAGGCAGTGAACGAGGCAGTGAAGGTTATTTAAATAATTATTAGAATCAGAATATTTAATAATTTAATCAAAACGATTCGATTACCTATATCTGTTTCAACTGAAATATTTGATAGGTACATTTGCGTCTACCTACCATAGGTACAGGGTGTTTCTTAATAAGCGTGTAGTGTGTGAATCAGTGAAACGTTGAGTGAGGAGTTCATATTAATGTAGATTGTAGATTGCAGATCCAAAATCCCTTTATTTTTGATATAGGTACCGATACAGTGTTAAAAACCTATAAAAAGAAGTCGGTTGTTTTTGAGTGTCATGCAGACTGCCTTTTGATATTTTTAATAATTTAGTATTATAGTTGGGTACAGTACTTACTTAATTATGACGCTGTAGGTTTGGGACTATATTAAAAACTTTTTTGTTACCTATCAATTTTAGGAAAAAAGTTATCCCTCATTAAAAGTTTTGCATGTTCCAAAATCCAAAATACAATCATTGGATATCAATTTTTGTCGTTACTAATTGCTCAAGTACATATTATATGGGTCTCTCGTGGGTTTTCTACCTTTTCGATAATTTCCGAGTTTTCTTATCAATCAATCAATATATTACCATATTTAAACATTTAAAATAACAATTATAGTTCTAAAATAACAATGATAGTTCTACTAGTCTACTACGGGGTGTATAGTCTCGCTAGGCCATTAATTGGTCTATACTTGAGATTCTACACCCCCTAAAATAAAGCAAAATATAAATGTCTTATACAGTAGGTAATAGTCGGAGAGATGAGAGACCAAATATGCAACAGTTTTATTAAAGCTGAAATTTTGACAAAAGGTCATGTTTAGATCATATATCAATACCCCCGAGTCAGTCAGCCAGATTCCCAACTGGCCTGGGCAGGGTTTCAAAATTGTAAAAAAAACCTATAAGTTGTAACTGTTTTATTAAAGCTCAAATTTGGTTTGTAGTTAGCAAATGCAATAAGAATCTATGTGCGAGCTGAAACTCGCAACAATATCAGTCAACCAGGGGCCTAGAGTTGTCAAAAAATCTTGTTAATAAAAGTTTTTTATCAAACCTACAATCTTGCATACAATTCGAAGATGTTATTTAAAAAACAAAAAAACCCTGGTCAGTCAGTTTGTGTATCCAACAAACACAGTCAGTCACCCAAAGAACGTCAAGGAATGAACGTCATTTTGACTTGTCTTGTTGAGAAAACACTGGTATAACCAAATAATAATCAATATGGGAAAACTTGATTTTGCAATGTAATGTCATCTCTTCTTTCATATTCAAAAAACCTATGCATATAGCCATACGCACATAAATATGTTTTCTTTTTCTTAAGGTCAGTGATAACTTTCATCGAGCAATGAATAGTAATTTCATCAACAAAGTTTATCAGACAATCAAACAATATAGGGAACCAAGGAGTAAAACTATAAATACAAGACTCAATTTTTTATTGTCCTTTGAACATAATTAGTTTTGTATATTTTTGTCTCACATATTCAGTCTTGGTGGACATTCTTTTTGCTTCATGATAAAATCTAACGTTAATATAAATATTTATAATTAATTTACACAATTGTGTCCTGTGGTTATCAATTATGTGCTGGCTCATTACATGATTGTTCATCTCTTCATTATCAAAGGGCAGACCAATTTTGTTCATTATTTTGTTAATAACTATTGCCTTCATATTTTTCTTGTGAATTTGTTGTAAATATTGCCTAATTATCGTCTCACACGTTTTGCAAATATTGTTTGTGTCTATTGACGGGGCTACATAATAATTTGCCCTGTCTTTAATTCTAGACAAAAGGGGCATATTTTCACCCATGATTTGTCGAAGACAAATAGTACAGTCAATTTTTTTTTTAACTTGTTTGGTTACATATCCAGCAATATATTCGCATACATTTTCGACATAAGGATTTAGTTGCCAAAAGATACTGATATAATCATGATCATGTTCAAAATCAGATATTCCTTTATTCAATTCTTGTTCATCACCTATTGGACAGTTTTTTTTTCTACTTGATGACACATGTAGCATTTCAATTCCATCAAACAGACAATTGCCATTTTCTACCTCCTTAATTTCATGTCTAATTAGCAGACGTTTATATGCGCTTTTAAATTGTAACGCACTCGGATTATTGTTGAATCCTCCCCTGCTTCTAACCGCACTAAAAAAAGTCTCTAAATAATCCTGAGATAATTTAAATGTTAATAAATATGAAAAATCATGTTCTTTCAACTTTTTAAAAAGTGGAAAGATATTTGTTAAACAGATTATTAATCCCAAGAAACCAGTTTTTCTGCTAGATTTCAAAATATTTGTTCCATTTGAATCTTTTAGTGAGGTTATATAGGCTATGAAGTGTTTGGCGTGTTCTTCCATTTTCTCGAAATTATTCTCCAACAATGGTGCATCGAATGTTCTTTTTGAGAACCTATTTTTGCAGTTTAATATGTCTGCCATATTATTAAAATTCAAACAGAAATGTGCAGTAGCCATAGAGCCGGAGAATTGTTTTTTCAATTCATCATCCGGAATTTGATTAAGAAAAACAAACGATTTGTACACACTTTCACTCAAAACTTGCATAGCTAATCTGACATTCATTCGATTGTTTTCAAAAAATATATGTTTTGTCGTTATTTTATTGGCTAATTGTAGCCCCTCATTTTTTTGGAGATTGTATAGTTGTATAATATAGTCCCATGAGATGATGTTGCCGTCACCATCTTTTAATATTTTTCTATCTCCTATGGTATTTCTAACGAGTTTCATCATGTGACATAGATCGAGAAATATATAACACTTATCCCCAGTCACGGGATTTATAAAGAACGGTTTAAAACCTGTATCAAAATAATCAAAATTTGCACCTAAATGAGAACACATGCTCAAATTTGTTGATGCCCCATCAAAAGTTATTGAATACACTTTAACTCTATACTCCTCCAATAATCTGAATGCTCGCGTTAGCAAAGTTGCCCGTTCGCTGCCACTCAACCCTCGATTCAAAAAATAACCGACAGCAATTTTCCAACTCTCATTGAGTGAAACTGCCATTAGTACTAAGGCATTTGTCGCAAGTGGAACATTATCATTTTCTTGGTTTGATTGTAAGGTGCCACAATCCACTCCTCCGTGGAATTCATTTTGATGATATATAACTGACTCCCTGATGGACATTTCATCCATCACTAAATTCACCACTATTGTTTTTTTTGTGGCACGGAGGGCCATGGCATCGAAAGCTTCTTTCGTGAATCCAGGGGCACCATCAACCACGCTATACCATTGCCGGAGAGTCGACGGATGTGGTAGGAGTTTTTCCCAGTGTTTCCGGACATAATTGTAGGCTTTCGGCGAATAAAAATGTAAAGTCAAGGCAAAACTTCGTATTGCTGGTGAATATTTTTTTCTGTTCTTCAGTTTCCTGGACACTAATTGCTTCATGTTTTCAGGTAACGTTTCCTGGAAATAAAAGAGAGATGATTACTGCTATAATAAAATAATTATTGTACATAGCGAACATATTATTTGCTATTTTGGATTTGTATGCTTTGAAATAACAATTATTATTAATTTGAAATAATATATATCGTTGATAGATACCGTTAAGGTGTTTCCAGCTTCTTCCGACAGCAACCCCTTATCCCGCAATTGAGAAACTAGTTCTTTGAGAGAGCCAACTCGTTTTGTAAGGTATCTCTTTTTATCCTGTAACGTTTTAATTTTTCTTGATTTTTCACTATCAATTCTTCTGACTAATGATAAAACTCTTCTTGCCCTTCTGGGAGTTGCTACATCTGGAGTTTTTATCTCAGAGATGAATCGAGGTTCAGAAAATTTGCGTGTCTTCGGAGTCTCACAAACTGAAAAATTAGACATTTTGAATATCAAAATAAAGTCGACAGAATAGGTAATATTACTCGGCTGAATAGTAATGTCGCATTGCTCCATTGGGTCGGATTGCTTCATTGGTTGCTCTATAATTGGGGTTGAAGATGAAATATCTTCTAATGATGATGACCGTGGCTCAAAGTGGAGTACTCCTGGTCTAGATGCACTACCTAAACATTGAAACATTTCAAGTGACAAAGGTACATTCGACAGAATATAGGTAATAGGTATTACTTTGCTGAATAGGAAGGTCGTATCGCTCCATTGGTAGCTCTCGAGGTTGCTCTATTATAGTATGCAGCACTTGCTGAACAGTTGTGGTTGTTGATGAAATAAGGTCTAAAGCAGATGAACGTGGCTGAAGGTGAACAACTCCTGATCTAGACGGGACTTTTATTGATGGTACTGCAGTTGGTCTTAAGACCATTCTTCCTCCTTTAGATTTAGCAGCAGGTTCGAAATAATCATCGGGTCGGAAATGGAACTCGCAAAGTTTTATTTTCGATGTATCATCCTGTTCTGATAATTTACAAAAACTGCACCATGCTCTGCGCGTTTTCAAATTAGTCGGAAACCTATAAAATATTTTTTTTACAAAAAACTTCTATTATTACTGTCGAATGTTACTTGTGGAGAGTAGGCGTCTCCCTCACTTTCTCAGAAGCTTGTTTTTTGCTGAAAAGGCAGAGAAAACAATTTCTCGGCATTTTTCTCCTCACAAAAAGCACAACGCACACTCTAAACACAACACAAAAAAGTCTAAGAAAAAATATGTTGAATTTTTTTTAACAAATAACAGCGAAGTGAAGCCAAATTGGACGGTGTTTTGCAACTAACCCACACTTTTTTTACAAATGAGTTTTTTATACTAAACCTACTGATCATACTATAATAAGCAAAAATGATTAGAGCCTCATTCAGCATATAGCGGCATCTGTGAACAAAATTCCAAACCGCAATCGCTGAATCAGCCAAATCGTTTAAATGATCTAAACCACATTTTCAATTATTGTATGTGGGTTAGACGTTGAATTTAGACTACAGTGTGATCATTGTCTGGAATCTGGAAGAGCGCGATATAAAGATATTTTTCTATGTCAGCGCATGTGGGTTGGACGGACCATTTTTGCCAATTGCAATATAACATTGGCTGTGTCATCGAATATTAACTGAAGACTACCAAGGCCAGATATGAATTTTGCATGTCAAACAACCCCTATATACGAAATTTCGTCAAAATAACTTGATTATTCCAAAAGTAATTTGAAAAAATCAAATATTAAAATTCAACTTTGACACCCTGTATCCGAAAGTATATCAACTTTCGGATTTGACAAGTTGAGGTCTATCACAATATTTTTGTGTGAGGAATCTACTGTAACCGTATGTCCCATTACTTCTGGTCCACCCTGTATAATATATTTTTGAGAACAGTCTATCACGCTTTGATATCTTTTTTTACAAAAACCTTAAATATTTGTTGTCCTCATCCTCATGTACTTTTCAAGTTGACATGTCACACTACTAATTAAAAAAAAAACAGAACTGATTTTTCAAAAGTATATTTTTTAAATCATTTTAAAACATGCTAATTTGCTCGAAACAAAACAAAGATGGGTGATGTAGGGTTTACATTCAATCAAACGCTCACACCAAATACAATGTGGATGGTAGCATATGATTCTCGTTTGGCAAGTGTAAATCACTTCCACTTCGAAGTAAAACTGAATGTACAGGGTTATTCATTATATTTTGACACCCATCTACAGCTCTTATTGCGAGTGATAGAAAAAAACTTTAAATACAAAAGTTTTGGTTTTTTTCACGTAGTATCTTCTGGTGATAGCGGAATCAACAAATCGAAATCATAACATAGAAAAAATTCATTAAGTCATATTTTTTTAAATGGAACACCCTGTATATTATTGACTAAAATGAAAGATCTCTTTAATCTGATTTCAAATATATATGGTTTGTAGGCATTTGGTTCAGTCACTTTGAAACTATTTGAATTCAAAAAATATATTTTTTTAAACTACAACAAATATTCACAACACTAACTTAATCATATAATAAACTATCAACATTCCATTAAAAACGAAGCTACATGTTTTCTACATAACCCCCATAACCAAAACTTTTGTATTTAAAGTTTTTTTCTATCACTCGCAATAAGAGCTGTAGATGGGTGTCAAAATATAATGAATAACCCTGTACACCAGGCATAAGACGATTTTCGCAGAACATGTGCGTATGTCAAACGCACCGTTTTTGCGATTAGCGACCTAATTGATCGTAGTATCGTGATTTTTGTACCGTCAAAATTAAGACAAGCAATTATTATTAGGTATTGTTATTTGTTATTTGATTTTTCCAAGATTTGCTGTAACAGTAGTTGGTTTATTTATGCATTCAAATTTCAAAACGCGAAAACGCCGCGTTTGACATACGCATCGACCTTGTCACAAAAGATGACACTTCAAGCAGCACTGCTCACACACGTTGAGCGCAAGCGCACTATGTAAGAAAATACAGAAAAGAGATAGCATGACAGAGGCTATCTCGTTTTGATTTCTGACATTTTAGACCACAACACGCAATATATGTGTATTAAATATATGCATGCAGCACTGTTTCCGCCATGTTTCAGCCGGCGAATCACAATTCTCGAAAATCGATTCTGCGCATAATTCAATCTCCTAACCAAGGACAGACTTATGTGTAAAAGTATAATGTCTGTTTCAACATCCTCGCGGGAGTCCCGACAAGCTGCCCGCGGTATATTGTATTTATAAGTATATGGTGTCAAGTCACACGTCACCACAGTAAACTAATGACTAATGTCACCGTTTATTTATATTTTGGTAATGGCGAGGTTGATGAATTGTGATTGTGTCTGTTTGCGGTTTATGTTTTCTTTTATGTTACGTTTTGAGTTTGAGTCATACTCGGATTCATACTCTAATTGCATTACAAGGCCGGTCTATTGCTCCGTGTGTGGAAATCAGTCGTTGCGCTATTCAAGTCTCATGAAAATAACATCACGTTGATCTGGATATTCCACCGTATTAGTCCAGGAGGCAGTGGAATTTTTTTCGACTTATTTTCCCAGTCCCTCTGTACCTATTTGAATGAATCTGTTCCTTCATCAGTGACAAAAAACAAGAATTTTTTAATCTGGCTTAAATTTCTGGATGAATTAAATACGAATTTGAACTTAAATTGCGCAAAATCAGCTGAACCAAATACCAACATATATTATACAGGGTGTACCAGAAAGAATGGAACATAATGGCAACAGTAGATTCTTCACAAACAAATATTGCAATCGCCCCGAACTTGTCTATCCCAAAAGATGACTTAACTGAGATACGCAGCGTGTCAAAGTTGAATTTCAATTTTTGACTTATTTGAATAACTTTCGAAATAATCAAGTTACCTATATATTGATGAAATTTGGTACCTGTATGGGGGTTTGACATGCAAAATTCAAATCTGAGCACGGAATTGCTTTTACTTGTAGGGGGCGGCACTTGCACACCTTTTCACTCATTCAAATAGTCAGAACTTTATTTTACGCACTTCATACATTTTTTCAAAATTGAAAAGTTGGTTTTTACATCATATTTACATAAAAAAGGCATACTTTATTGAAGTGGCTAGGAGTTACCTTTTTCAAGATATTTGAACTTCAATCCATGCAATGTGGTTTTAAATAGAACATTTTAAAATTTTGAAAATAAACATAAGGGGCTTTGAATACGGCGTTATCATGGTAATATTTTCATAATTGAAGTACCTACTCATTTTACTTTAGACTTCTCAAAACAAGTAGGTGGAATTTTTTAACGAAGAATGTTTAAAAATGATTGAAAAATTAAATTGTCAGTGAATGCGTATCCTCTTGGGCCCTGTATCCGTGGACATGTGAAGGACTTTTTGAAAATGTCTCATTTTGATAAATACATTCTGAAAAAATGCTAATGATAATGTTAGTCGATAGAGTCCTGTTTACAATCGTGGATTGTGGTGAAACGAATGTCCTCCGTACTCCATCGTCATTCATCAACCGGTTGCGTGTCCCCGTTTTCGATGTGGATATGGCAACACCGCTGATGGAAATATGTAAAATTGGTTCGCTCGGCATCTACTAGTGAACAAACAGCTCGTGAATCACCCTATACAGGGTGTTTCAGAATAACATGCTAATAATAAAGGGGGTGATTCTTGGGCTCATTTTAAGAAAAAAAATTCATATGAACGTATGTCCTAAACGCCTTAACTTTTGAGATACAGGGTGTCAAAGTTTTAAAAAATAGATACTTTTTTTACAATAACTTTGTCATTACTGTAGATATCTTTATGAAATTTGAGTCATGTATTTTAGGCATTAATACTCATTCTTTGATGCACCAACAATTTAATTATTCTGACCAGTGCCGTCCATGCGGGTTTTGGTTTGCATATTTTTTGGGAAAAAAGTTAAGGCGTTTAGGACATACGTTCATATGAATTTTTTTTCTTAAAATGAGCCCAAGAATCACCCCCTTTATTATTAGCATGTTATTCTGAAACACCCTGTATATACTGGGACGCTGTATGTATGCATGGGAACGGTCGATTTTTGGTTAAACTATACGAGCTACGGGAAAAAGTTAGGTACATAAGTTGGAGGGTTTTACATTATCTAGGTATTAGATAATTAATAATTTGAAGTATACAGGATCTGTCATAAAGACATCGAACATCAGAGGTGAATTTTTTTGAACGGAACCCCCTGTATATTATCAGATATTTCAATTATTTCTTAAATTTTGAGAAAAAACTGTTTTACACATAATGTCTCTAAATTCAGCCGTTTTCGAGTAAGGCGTTTTATAAATTACTCTCTCGCATCTTTGACATGCCATAAAACTCCATTGGTTCAAGATCGAGAAAAACGGCCAGCACCTCCACACCTTAACTTTTCAAGAGCTATTATGTCATTTGAATAGAAGGTAGGCTAGGTACTGTCAACTGTCAACTTTCCTCAACATTTTTTGAAAAGAATTAATTTTATGTCCTTAGATAGTTCTTGAAAAAAGTGAAGACTAGAAAGTGCAGACCGTTCTTCTCCATCTTGAACCGTTTGAGTTTTATAGCTTGTCAAAGATGCAAAAATGTCATTTATAAAACGCGATCATCCGAAACCGACTAAATTGAGGAACATTATGTTTTTTTTCTCAAAACTGAAGAATTGGAATGTCTCAGAGTAGCGGTTCAATTTTAAAAATGCAACTTTGTTGAACCTCGACTTCATGGCCGACTCTGTATAATTCTAGTTATTAGTTGGTGTTAAAGGCCATTAATATTAGGTCACAAGTCCATTTATTTTTTGTTAATTTCGGCAACGTCGCGATTTTTTGTCATCCCAACAAACACAGATTGGCTGGTCCGGAAACGGGACATAAGCGATTTGCCGAACTGCCGGCCTCGGCCCGAAAACGCTTGCCGGCTCGGTTTGTGCACGGCAGGCCAGCGGTGGCTCGCAAGGGGCAATACTCCATTAATCGGCCAGACGAAAGCGCAGGCGCCTCAAAATAATTTTGTTTTTGATTAGTTTATTAAAAATCGCCAGTTGACATAAATTAGGTATCGTTCAATTACCATTTAACTTCATAGAAAGTTTGCCTTAAAAAAATCAACCTCTCTAAAATTTAAGATTGGTTTATTTTTCAAGACAAAATCTCCGTCAAGTTAAAATTGCATACAATACATTTATGTAGACTAGTTATGTTTATACCAATCCGGAACAAAATATTTATATTGATACTTCATGGTTGCTGTGAAATATGTATAAAGTAAAAATTGAAATTATAAACTTATTATAACCACTATTCTAGTGAATTAATTTTGGCAACCCGTAGTAATTTGACAATTCTTGATTAAATAAAAAAAAAACTTTGAGAACGCATTAACGAAGTTTAGGAAAAAGCTTCTGCGAAACATCCTACCATGTTATTGAAGAAGTATTGAGAAAAATATATTTTACATTTTTTCTACATCAAAATCTGAAATTTTGTGCAAGTAACTTCGTTATTGAAACAATAATTCATAATGACTACTAGTTTGTAGAAGTATGAAAGAGAAAGCACTTTTCAGCAGACAGTTTATTAGTCACACGCCACACTACATAAAAATGACATATAGGTACCTATTTTCAGAAGAAAAACTTATTTTTTTAAAAACCAACAGATTTTTTAAATCTGTCCATCCATTGAACAATGTAACAATATTATGAGTAACGGAAAATTATGACTAGAATGCACAGGTAGACTTAAAAACAATACTTATTATTAATGAAAAAATAAGTATTAGGTATAGAAAAATCGGACGGGAAAAAATACATTGATGTACATTATGCCTATATTCTAGCTCTCATTATTCACATGAAAATATATGTATGGAAAAAAATATAAACTTTGTGTTCAGATCATGTCTAGAATCGAGACTTGAATGCGTCTATGGGTAAACTCAGTTCAAACACAATCGTAATTTTAGAAAAAAAATGAGTTTCTAAAACTAAGTCATAAAAAATGGCACAGTTGAACCAAAAACCCTAACAAAAAACCATTTTTCTAACCAATTGCCTTCAGCATCTATTTCGGAATCTGTCCCGTTCGATGATGCCTCGGCCTGGTTTCCTTAGCTCCTAAGAACAATAACACTTTAATAAAAAATACTTCAATACATTCACTGGATTTTGCTAAAATCTGTGACCATAGTTAGTATAGTGACAACAGAAGTTACAAATTTTAGATTAGGAACGGACAATTTGAGAATTTGATTGGGAATTATTGATAATAACATCTTGTTCGAATAGAAATACACAATAACCACTCCCTTTATAAAAGTAAAATCGATTTACAGATCCCAAGAAAGCTATAGAGTTTGTATGAATGCGTACTCACAGATTATTTTGAAGTTGTGTTATTCATTCGTCTGCGAACCTGCCGGTGGCAAAGCATCCTTGAAATCAGGAAGTCTTCAATAGAAATGTGACTGAAGCAGGTTTAGTACAAAAATGATAATCACTATCACGGCACATAACACACGAATTACAAAAATACTGGTAAATGTGTCTAACAGATCAAAAAGATTCCCAAAGAAAACCAAAACACAACACACAACAATGGACGCCGCAATGACACTCATGGAAATGAACATGTTTGTTAATTTCACGGTGGCGTGAAAAATGTAAAATGAAGCTGCGCGAAATTTAAATGCGCATTATAAAGGAGACTGCGGTAGACCGCTATCTAACCGTTCGTGGTCCGTGAGATGGTTTACGTAGCCGGCAAATCATCTTGCGGGCCTGTGCCACCCCGAAATACGGCATCCCGGTAGCGAGTTTCCGAGAAGTAGCCACTTTCGGCCCGAAAACCAAAAACCGTTCTCGGTTTGCCATCAAGGTGCCGGCGGAAATCCGTTCTCTGTACAATTATGGAACGGTATTCCCGATCTGGGCCGACGGAGGTCCAGATCATGGCTACATCAGCCACCAGAGAACCGCGCGTGCCGAATGGCGGCCGCTTGTTTGCCGATCGCGTTTGGTTTGCTGGGATGTCATGCTAGACGAGAAAAGTGGGGATGTATGTAAGAGGAGATGACTAATGGCGACGAATGTTGGTAATAAAACTAGCAAACTAACTATTAATAGGTATCGAAAAACTCTTCAACTTTTATATTTAACTTTTTCGAGTAGCTCGTATAGTTTAACCAATAATCGAACGTTCCGATACATATCAGCGACCCTGTATGTACAGTGTGAAATGAGTATGTACTTGTATAAACTTTAAAGAGAGAATCTTTGACTAATTTTAATCCAAAATGTTCAAATGAGAGATTCAACCAAAACTAGAAACAGCACAGTTCAGCACACTTTTGATGGAAGTAGAATCCACTTTCATTCGTTCCAAAATTTTGGCGGTGCTGAGAGTCAAACTTAACTTGAACCCCCACTAGAAATCTATCAAATTATTGTAACAAAACCACAAACAACACAATTCAGCACTATTCATTCCATCTGGAGACTGCTGAACTGTGTTGTTTGTAGATTTCCAAAATTTTGAGGGAGCTAAGCGTCAATTTGGCTCCCCATTAGAGTTCTATCAAGTATTTGAAGAAAATTGGAGATTTGACGGAAACTAAACACTGCACTGTTCAGTTCACTTCAGTTTGGACCGATTTCCCAAATTTTGGAAGTGATGACCATCAATTCAGCATCCCGCACTGTTCGTTAATATCTTCTTGTTTTTTCACTAAACTAGGTGGGGGCAATGAGTTTCATGTTTTTATTATGGGTTGTATTTGATGCTTGAAACATTTTATGATATAATTATTATTATATGAATCAAATAAGGCAACGAAATTCTTATAGGTACATACATGAAACTGAGGGCTTAATTATTGTGTCAAGACAATTTTGTAAGCGATGAGGAACTAGTTTCTGCTCTTAATTTAATTAATTCTGTCCTATAAGAACAATCACAAACCAGTCAGAGCCAATCAGTATTCATTTGTTATTGCAGTTTGCAAACTGATTTCTGACCAATCGATAAAACGCTGACTGGTTGTAAAGTCTATTTCCATCGATCTTTTTTAGTAAAGTCGGGATAATACAGTTTCAAGAATTCATATTCGCAATTTCAAACAAACAATTTCGACTATGCCTTTGCAAAGAAATTTATTATCATTTCTTCCCGTGTTCATTTGACTTAGCATTTCCAGTGAATTTTTTCTCATCTGCAATCAGATTTTTGATCCAGCGTTTCGTTCCTTCCCAACCATCGTAGTTAGACCCACAGAATATAGACCTGTGGTTAGACCTTCAAAATCTAACGAGCAAATAGGAACTAGGAACTTAATTTTTAGCGATAAATATAAAATATAACCACAAATATGGGCAAAGATAGAGTTGTCTTGAGAACATAATTCCAGTTTTTATGTATTTTCATTCACTCACTTCTATATCCTTCTTTTTGGTTAAAGTTGACCAGTGTTTTCATTAGATTAAGTTGTAGTTGTACTTGTACAGCAAATTCATGATAATGCATCTCATTGCAGAAACAAAAGCCTGAAACTAGATCCAGAAGTAATCAGTTTAAGACGGTTGTTTCCGATCTTAGATATTCCTGAAAATATTACTTGTCAGAAGATTTAGGGATATCGTGTGCTATTTATATGGCAGTTCCAAAATTTGCAATCATGACTTTTATTTAAACTACGGACTTGCGTTATCGTCTGCTATTTACAAGGTGAATGTTGGCTACACTCGTGCCAGACCAGGCCTGGGACTCCGTGTACTGTAGAATTCCATAGCGACACTTCGTTCTCTGCATAAAATGAATTGGAAAGCGACCGTCGCTAGGATTCGACAGATACACGGAGTCCCAGGCCGATTCGCGATTCTGGCCGCTGTTTACAAATATGCGGCCCGGGGCCCCGGGGCCCATATTAGCTTTTAACTCTGTTGTTGTTTTGCTGTCCCGAGTGCAACACTACAAACATATGCAGGTGCAGTGGAGTTAAGTCCAAGATCACTTTCAATGCTCTACGAGTGCTGCTCCTGCCACTGACTACTTTACTCAAATCTTTTTTGCTGGTAGCTCGCCTGAGCCGAGTATTTTCCGACCAGACGATTGGATAAAACAGAACAGAACAGCCCAAGTACAGGATGGATCGTGGTGGTTCACTGATGGATCTAAGCATCAGAGAAGGCACGGGAGCAGGATGAGATGAGTGTGGACGTCGAGACTGTTGAACGCGCTGTTAAAAATTGAAGAATGCTCGAGCTGCAGGCCCAGGTGGAATTTCTGCCGAAATAATTAAATACGGTTTTGAAAAAATTTTGCATGAGCTTACTTGGTGTATAACCCAATATATAAATGGGGCACCAGTGCCTGAGGAATGAAAAGGCGTACATCCATCCATAAAAAAGGAAGTAAGCTTGATTGTTCAAATTATAGGGGAATCTCGGTGACCAGTACTTTGAGCCGTCTTTATGGAAAAATCATTCGAGATATCATAGAAGAAGAATACAGGGACCAAGAAGAAGAACAATCTGGATTTCGAGCTGGAAGAACCTGGACGGAGAATGTATTTACTCTGAAACAAATCATAGAAAAAAAAATCAGCCACCAATCGGGAAACCCATCTTATGTTCATAAGTCTTCAAAAGGCATATGATACAGTGCCGGTGAAAAAATCATGGAAAGCGCTACAGGCAACCAACGTTAGCCAAACAATTATCATAAGTGCCCTTTCAGGAATTATACTCAAAATCATCATCATCGAGATCGGTAATAGACTGTCAGATAAGTTCCAAAAGTAGATAAAGGGCTACGCCGGGACTGTTGTATATCACCTACATTATTTAGGATCTATATAGCGAGGGCCCTATACCAATGGAAGAGAAAATGTAATGGAATGGGTGGATACACTCTACAGTTTGATGAAGACCAAGTCACCATAGCAAATAATAAAGACGTCCCGGAGTATATGGCTCGAAAACTTGAACTTGAATATTCAAACTGGGGCCTGGGACTTAATACACAAAAAACTAAATATCTACCCATAGGATCGGAAGCAACTCATATCCAGCTAGACAATCAGAAACAAATAACAAAGATGACAGAGAGATTAAAAAACGGATTACGCAGGCGAGAAGAGCAATAGGATGCTTGAATGGAAAATTGTGGAACGATAACATTCGAAAAAAAGAAAATACAATTGACCATTCCAGTATGACGTATGTCATTTGCTGGGTGGCACACACAATTTATACGTTGAAGCTTGTTATGTCAGTTATGTGTACATAAATAAAATTGGTGTTTTTGATACCTAACATATTTTCTAATAGTAACCAATTTCATCCAGTAATCCATGATTCTTACCTCAGACATCACAACAAATGCTTCTTCGCTGATTTGTTTGGCAACAATTTTCTGAATACAGGATTCGTATTGTTTGAAGGCTTAATATCGATAATTTACTAAATCCATCATGATGATATTCATTAATCGAAAGAGCATAGGGATCAATATTGTGTATAACGCCGATTTTGTGGTCGTATTGTATCTTCACAGCACCACTTAACGTTGAATAATAATTGCTGTGAGCCATTTTAGAAAAGAACTGATTGAAAAAGCATTATTAACAGATTTGTTTGTTACCCAGCAAAAATGACATCGTTGTCAAGGTCACGTGTTCTGGAATGGTCAATTGGCCATTTCAGAAACCTGCCAACCTAACGTCAAAATTGACTGCTTGTACCGGAAACAATACACATATTACAAAAAAATCAATTAAATTGTAATTGAGACATCGACAAAAAAGGCTAATAATGTAAATATTAATTTTCTTGAGCTTTGGAAATAATATGGTCTGCATTGGAACTTCCACAGTGAGTACAAAACTCGGCCTTCAAATTTTTGAAAGCATCATTCAGACTTTTATATGATTTCAACTGCCTTTGCAGTATAATAACTTGTGGTAAACACCAAATAACTGATTATAACTATGTTAGTTATTTTTGGAAAGCCCTGAGGGCTTGCATCAAAGTCGGAACCTCTTTAACTAAAAGGGTCTATGTTGTACCATCGAAATTTTGTGCTTGTATCAAATCAAAATTTCTGGGCTTCCTGCTTCTAACTTCGCGAGATAATCGATCATTTCACAGATTTTCAGGATCAGAATCTCAACACAACCATATTGCACACTTGCATTTCGAAAAATGTATCAGAAAGTGAAGGAAAAAAATGACAATTGGAGGTTATTGTTTGTTTACGGTACAATCAGCTGACTTTGAGGTTATGTTCTGAAATGGTCTATAAAGTTAATTTTTTATTTAAAGCTATAGTGACAGATCAAAATTGTAGGTTAAGGGTTGGCAAACATGTTTTATTACGATAGTCATAAATTGAACTGTGATTCGTTTTATTTTGCTTTGTACAAAATGTATTTGACAGAAGAAAACATTCGAAAATAGAGAGTGATGATAATTTTGGAATTGATTATCAAAATCCTTATTAAATCGAGAAAACTAAGTCTATTATCAAATATTTTATCTTTTTATTTCAATAAGCGAGCACTTTATGTCATTTAATTTTTTTTTGCCAACTTTCAACCTCCAATTTTGATCTGCCACTGTAACTAAATAAAAAATGAACTGTATTTATGAAGCTGTCATCAAAAGTAGTCTACATACGAGTCAGAGACGAATAACAGAACAGAACCGGAGAAGTCTGGAGGTTACTGAAATCGATGTGCTCAGAAGAACACTGGGTATATCAAGAAGAGATAGTCCCAAATGAAGAAGACGGTTCGATAGTAACAGATATAGAGCAGAAACAACTCATATGGTATGGACATGTGCCTCGAATCGAAGAAACCAGATTACCGAGGATGGCCATGCAATGGGTACCTCCATATCTCAGAAAACGAGGAAGACCTAAAAGAACATCGCTATACAGTGGAGGAGGGCTATACAGTGCGGCTCTAAAAGGTCCCCCTCCTTTTTTTTTAACGTACGTGTGCACCAAAAATTTTGAAACTTGGCATACTTTAATTGCTGTCGAAATACTACTTTTTGATGTTACTGACGTACTTTTAGTATTCAAGATGGCGGCTGGGCGCCATTTTGAAACATTTTTTTAAATGGAAAGGGGGGTCTGTGACACCTCATTTTGATGATGAGTACTTTATAACCCTTGAATATTGAGTCGATATCTTTGAATACTACAAAATGGCGGTACATTTAATTACTACATTGATATACACTTTAAAAAAAAATCGTCAAATTCAATTCAAAAGATGCTGGAAATATTCTTGACATAAAGTTTGAGTCAGGAATAAATGACAAAAATTTCAAAAAAGTATCTCTTGAATTGAACTTGACAAATTTTTTTCAAAAAGTGTATGTATCAATGTAGTAATTAAATGTACCGCCATTTTGTAGTACTTGAAGATATCGACTCAATATTCTAGGGTTATAAAGTACTCATCAGGATCTTTCCATTAAAAAAATGTTTCAGAATGGCGCCCAGCCGCCATCTTGAATACTAAAAGTACGTCAGTAACATCAAAAAGTAGTATTTCGACAGCAATTAAAATATGCCAAGTTTTAAAATTTTTGGTGCACACATTAAAAAAAAAAGGGGGAGGGGACCTTTTAGAGCCGCACGTATATACACAGTGCTTTTCTTTAATGCCCCCCCCCCTTTTTATTTTTTGAACGGCTCAACTTAAAGACTTCACATTCTAGGTGATGAAATACAAGCATGTTTACGATGTTTTGACATACAATTGACTTATGAAAAATTCAAGATGGCGGCTGGGAATCATCTTGGAATGTTTTTTTAAATAAGAATAGGTGTGACACCTTATTTTGAAGGTCCTGATGAGTACTTTATAACCCTAGAATATTGAGTCGATATCTTCAAGTACTACAAAATGGCGGTACATTCAATTACTACATTGATACAAACACTTTTGAAAAAAATTCGTCAAGTTCAATTCAAAAGATGCTGGAAATATTCTTGACATAAAGTTTGGGTTAGGAATAAATTACAGAAATGTCAACAAAGCATCTTTTGAATTGAACTTGACGATTTTTTTTTAAAAAAGTGTATGTATCAATGTTAGTAATTAGATGTGCCGCCATTTTGTAGTACTCGAAGATATCGACTCAATTCTCTAGGGTTATAAAGTACTCATCAGGACCTTCCAAATGAGGTACGTGTCACATGAACCCTATTCCTATTTAAAAAACACATCCCAAGATGGAGCCCAACCGCCAACTTTAATTTTTCATTTGTCAATTTCATGTCAAAACATAGTTAACATGCTTGTATTTCATCACCTAGAATTTGAAGTCTCTATATAAGTTGAGCCGTTCAAAAAATAAAACAGGGGGGGGGGACATTAAAGAAAAGCACTGTATATATATATACATATATAGCTGAAGGACAGTAGTTAACTAACCAAATAGTTATATATATATATGTTAGATGCTGTTATATGAACGTGGCGGTTCCAATACTCAGTACCCGCTAAGGTTTATTGAAGTTGTCAGTTCTGAAGTTGTCAAAGAGTCACAGCCTTGTATTTCATTGAACTGTGAATTTTGCTATAAAATTGTTTATATAAAAAGCATATTTTGCATTTTTGTTGATTAAAAATACACAAATCTATCATCAGAAGTGGGATTTATCCAAAAGACCCTAAAATACTGTTGGAAAAGTGTTAAAAACGTTTGAAAAATCATTTTTCGGGTAATTGTCCGAAATTGTACCTGACTATGAGTGATAGTGAAGGCCGGGCGGTATCAACTGATAGTGATATGCCGCTTTCTTTTCCGAAAAAAATCGATAGTGCTAAAATTATGCAGGTATGACATGCGAAAAACTATTTTGACTAAAGTGCAGCATACTCTTCATAAGAAGAGTAAAGCAAGTCAGAAGAGAAGCCCGGAATATGTACGACAAATTGAGAAAAATTTAGAAGAATTCAAACGACAAAAAAAAAAGAGCAAGCAGAAAAGGAGAGGAGACAGGCAGAGCGAGAAGAAACGCAGCAAGAAACCATAGATAGGCTGGTGAAATTGTTGGAACAACAGACGAATGCAGGGTTACCAATAGTACGGTTTTGACCGTACTTTTACGGTATTCTATTACAAAATACGGTCTACGGTCCAGTTTGAAGACCGTACCTGAAAAGTACGGTATCTTATATGTTCCTATCATTTCAACAGATTATGCTCTGATTCTGCACCAACTGGAACAATGCTCAACAAAATCATAATGACAACCCGGTAACTTGACAACACTGTATCACACGATTATCGACAACAGATTATATATCGATATCGATCTAGCTAGACTTGCGGCATGTTGAAGCTTTAATCTCGATATTGTGAATGCGGGAATATAGTTTTACTGTTGATTTCATTTACGGAATTCTAGTGTGTTTGTTGAAACAACTTTTCTTAAACTATAAGGAAAACGATTCAAATATGTCAAGTGAAAGTGATAGTAATAGTGACAATGCTTATTTTGGAGTGTAGGAACTTTTATTTAGTTAACGGCATGTTTGTGAACTCCAATACGTAGCCAAATGATGGACCGATGAGCCTAAATATAATTTTTTTTCTATTAAAGGGTTGTTGTGCAATTTTTATAAAATCGCAAAAATAAATATTATAAAACATTGTCGAGTTTTGATGTTATATGTATAATAGTCAAAGTACGGTCCTGTTTTGAAAATACGGTATTTGTTAAGCCGCCGTTACGGTTTTGTTGTCTTCTACAGTTGGCAACCCTGGACGAATGTGAATAATGAGAGGCACGAGGCAATGATGTCAACAACTGTGAGTAAACCTTGTGTTGATTTTAAATTAAGCCGTTTCGATCCTGATGAATCGCCATATAGCATGAGAGAGTGGTTGTAAATTGCTTGTAAAAATAAAATTAGGTGTGCTTTAGAAGATGAGGATATGATTCTCAAAGTGGGGGATGCGTTGCAGAAACGGGCTGCTCACTATTTTAGACAATGGAAACCAAAAGAGCGAACTTGGACCAATTTGGTTACGGATCTAACTAATTCATTTCCGGTTGTGGGTACTCCTTATTCTAGGCACCATGCTATAACCTCAACAAGAAGCAGTGAATTTGATTCTCTCACTGCATTTTGTCACTCAAAATTACGTCAGATTCAGAACATGCATGAACTTGAATATCCCTGGGCAGTTACACTCAGCATAATTGAAGGATGTTTGGATGACGCTGAAGCCAAGACAGCACTACGATTGATCAGACCAACAAATGAGAGTGAATTAATTGTCCTTATGAGCGAAAAGGATAGCGAAATACAAAGACAGTGCGTAGATCAACCAACAACAAGAAGTCATCTCAATAGAAAGTTTCAAGTTGAACGTACTCATCGAAGACATCGATACGAACCGTACCCAAAGGATCCCTCTGCAACAACGACTGTCAAACTTTCTGGAACCTGCTTTATTTGTGCCAAACCTGGACACAAATCGTACGAATGCAAAAACAAGCTAAAACCAGACGTGCCGTTCTCTTCATCCAAAGGAAATAGCACCACTACCACTAGTATATCATGCACTAATTGCAAAAAGATGGGACACACAGAGGAGAAGTGTTATTTCAAGACAGGATTTCCAAATAAAAAATTGACCGAATCTGAAAAAAACAAACCTGGAAAGATATTGATTGTTAAAGGGCGAAGAGACTTGTATAGAGTACCAATAGCGACAGCAATCAGTGAAAAGAACGAGAAGTTCACTTATTTGTTAGATATAGGAGCTGAAATCTCACTGTTACATGAGCAGATTGCAAAACAGCTGGGTGCTACCATCACTTATACTGAAAAATCATTGAAGGGACTTGGTGGAGGACTTACACAAGTTAGAGGATCTTGCATGGTTATTGTTATTTCACCGTACGTCACATTAGAAGTGGAATTTTTGGTAGTTGCCGATGGAACCATCCCTGATTTGGATGCTATAATCGGTTGGGACGTTATCAGCAGGCCTGGTCTAAGGCTGATGAAAACAAATAATGGACTAGAGTTGCAACATGATGTTGCAGCAGAAATACGGTTTGTGCAAATAAACCCTAACCAAAAACAGATGTCAGGAATGGACGAGACGGTGAAAATTAAAATACAGGAAATATTGAGACAAGCTATGGAAGAGACACCACCTGCAGTAATAACGGGACATCTCTCGATCTCTTTAAAAGATGAAACTCCTGTCACCTATCGGCCACGACCCCTGGCTTATGCTGAAAGGATACAGCTCAAAAAGATGATCGAAGAACTCATAGACGTAGACATAATTCAAGAAAGTACATCCGAATATGCCAGCCCAATCGTTCTAGTTAAGAAGAAGAACGGAGATCTTCGTTTATGCGTTGATTATCGAGACCTTAATAAAAAAGTTGTTAAAAATCCCTATCCGCTGCCACGAATACAGGATCAGATTGATGCATTGAGCACCGCCAAATATTACACTACACTTGACATGAAGGCAGGATTCCATCAGATTTTGGTGGAGAAAAAGTCAAGACATCTTCTCGCGTTCATCACTCCAGATGGCCATAACCAGTATAAGAGGATGCCATTTGGATTCGTTAACTCACCTTCATGCTACCAGAAAGCAATCGACAAAGCTCTCGGAAAATTAAAGGACAATATCGCCTTTGTTTATTTGGATGATGTGCTAATCCCAAGTCACACGATTGCGGAAGGACTAGAAAAACTTGAATTGGTTCTAAGAGCACTTTCACAAGCTGGATTCAGATTGAATCTCGAAAAGTGCAGTTTCTTCCAAACCCGAACTGAATATCTGGGAGTCGTCATCGAAAGTGGCACAATAAAACCGAGCCCGAGAAAAGTGATGGCACTTCAAAACACCAAGGAGCCAAAGGATGTCAAAGGGGCACGACAATTTATGGGACTCGCCGGATATTTCCGGAAGCTTATCCAAGGGTTTGCAAGCAAAACGGCACCAATAACAACATTATTAAAAAAGAATGTCGACTTCTGTTGGACAGCGGAATGTGAAGAGGTGCGAAAGGATTTAATTATGCTTCTAACTAATGAACCTATCCTTCAAATTTTTAATCCAGAATTCAAAACTCAACTACACACGGACGCCAGTGCGCTGGGCCTTGGAGCAATTTTATTGCAGACAAACGAAGAGGGATGTACCAGACCAGTTGCATATTACAGCCGAAGAACGTCAGAATGCGAGTCAAGATACCATTCATTTGACCTGGAGACGCTGGCGATAGTGACAGCGGTAGAGCACTTCCGAATATATCTGTACGGAAGGGAATTTACGATCTATACAGATTGTAATTCCGTTAGAGCTACGGCACTCAAAAAAGAGCTTCACCCGCGAATTGCACGCTGGTGATCAAGCTTCAAGATTTCGATTTTAATATAGAATACCGATCTGGTGAAAAGATGTCCCATGTAGACTACCCAAGCCGCAATCCAGTAAGCACAGTTTTACATATCAAGAACAATAGAAATGAGACAGACAAAACAATCGTCGAATGGCAGAAAGAAGATGCTTTTTGTCAAAATATAAAAAGCGGAAAGGAATTCCAGCAGGGCTACAGCTGTAAAAATGATATAATATTTTTCAATGATTTGTGCTACGTACCACAAGCAGTCAGACTAATGGTACAAAGAAACTACCATGACAACTCATCGCATCCTGGATACGAAAAAATTTTGATAGCCATGAAGGAAGAGTTGAACTGGAAGGGTATGGGACAATGTGCGAAGAAGTGTGTTTTAAACTGTAGGGACTGTCTACAAGGAAAGTCACACACTGGAAAAAGAAATGGGTTATGCCAGGCGCAGATAACGCCCAGTGAGAAAATGCACACGTGACATATTGACCACGCAGGTCCACTGATCGCATCTCAAGGAAAAACTCAAATACTCGTGGTTATAGATAGCTTTTATAAGTACGTGAAGTTTTGCCCATTGAAAAAAAGAACGAGTGAAGATTCCATAAAGGCTTTAGAAGAGGTCTTCAAGGACTTGGGAAAACCGAAAAGGATAATAGCAGACAGAGGACTTGCATTCCAAGCTGTTACATTCAAACAGTTTTTACAAAAAAAACGGAATAGAATTACACTTAGTGGCGACAGGCATTCCAAGGGGCAATGGACAGGTTGAACGGGTGATGCGAACTTTATTCAACATGATGAGAGCGATACTCAATCAAAGGGACGAAAGACAATGGGTGAATGAGTTGCCTAAAATAGAGCGGGATTACAATACTTTTGCCAATAAAACAACAGGAGTAAGTCCATATGAGTTGATGTTTGGACAGAAAACAATATTGAAGGCGGTTCAAGAGATGCTAAAAAAAGTACCAATAAAGGATAAGAGCAACAGTGATCAATCAGAAGCAGTAAATAAAAGACTACAAACGATGAGAGAAAATACGATAAAGCCTATGAATAAAACTAGAACTGTTGCTAAGCCGTTTATGGTGGCAGACCAAGTGCTAATAGAAGAAAGTCAAATTGGAGGTGGAAAATTAAAGGCAAAATACAAGGGACCATTTAAAATACTGAAATGTTTGCCAAATGATAGATACGCGTTAAAAAAGAAAAACGGACAGCAGAGAATCACAGTGGCTGGTCAAGAGCAGCTGAGGCTTTGGCCAGGTGCAAGGCACAGATTGATGCTGTAACAAATTTAAATAGTGACAGCGGTCATGAATAAAAAGGGCTGCGGTCCACAGAAAAATAAACTTTATGTTATCTTTATGACTAATAAAGGGCTGCGGTCCACAGAAAAATAAACTTTATGTTATCTTTATGACTATTAAAGGGCTGCGGTCCACAAAAAACTGAAAATGTTGTTAACTTCATGACTAGAAGGGCTGCGGTCTATAGAGAACTAAAATTTTTAATGACTGATGATGATTCTGAGTATAAGAAGAGCTGTGGTTCACAGAAAACTAAATTTTATGTTGACTCATGATTGATAAAAAAAGAAAAAAAGAAAACTTGATAGCTGCGGGTCATAAGTGAAAAGGGCTGCGGTCCATAAATAAAAAAAAAAAAAAGAAAACTTGATGGCTGGGGTCATAAGTGAAAAGGGCTGTGGTCCATTAACTTGAAGGGCAGCTCTTTTTAGTAAAGGGCTGTTGTTCAAATTTTGTTTTTCAGAATGATTCGAGGACGAACTATGAGCAGGAAGGCCGTGTTAGATGCTGTTATATGAACGTGGCAGTTCCAATACTCAGTACCCGCTAAGGTTTATTGAAGTTGTCAAGGAGTCACAGCCTTGTATTTCATTGAACTGTGAATTTTGCTATAAAATTGTTCATATAAAAAGCATATTTTGCATTTTTGTTGATTAAAAATTCACAAATCTATCATATACAGGGTGTCCGGAAATTACGCGTCAGGATTTTGGTGGGCGATTCTACATGAAAAATTAATGCAACAAACTTCTATTTCAATTTTTTCAAAAACTTCAAAAATTTTTTCAAAGTACGAATTTTTAATTATTTAAGGTACGGTTAATGTTTAAAGTCGTTTTTCTCGGAAACCGTTAATTCTACGATGATGCAACACGAGCACCTTTTTAAAAAATATTTTGATGCTCTTTACTAATTTGACATCCAAATTTATAAAAAGATTAAAACAAAAAAGTTCTAAGTAATTTTCCTAAGGTGAAGGACAGCTTCAGCCTTTTGTCATTGACGACTAGCGTCAAATTAATAGGGTGAATACAAAGAAACACTAGTGACATGCATGCAAAATTTGGCGAAAATCATTACACTAGAAAAAAAGTTATTAAAAAAAATAAGAAAAAAAAAATATTTTTTAACACCCTGTATCTTCCTTAATTTTGAGTTTTTGAAAAAATTGTATAGAAGTTTGTTGCATTAATTTTTCATGTAGAATCGCCCACCAAAATCCTGACGCGTAATTTCCGGACACCCTGTATATATTTATATACGCAGTTAGGGTTAACTATTGGGATGGCCCCAAGGATTCTTGAAAGGTGGGAGCAATAAGATGTTGGACGCTCGTTTTAAAGTGTATATTGAATCTTATTCAAAGGTGGGAGCAATAAGATGTTGGACGCTCGTTTTAAAGTGTATATTGAATCTTATTCAAGCTTTCGCTCTAAGTTGTGAGCTTCATCAGGACGAATCTAATCAAAGAAACATGTTATCAGTCTACAATGCAATAGTGAATCTAAAAAACTTACAAATTGTTACACATTACTCCTAGCCCTTGTGGAAGGGTAGAGATCATTGACTTTAAATACTATAGACTGGGCATCCCATTCATAAAATGGTATTAGTCTTGACGCCAACATCACAATAAGTGCGAAAGAGACAACACTATGAGTGGAAAGAGATAAAACGAGGAATCCGAACCCATCGGGCAACACCGCATGAGAACATGTGATTCTTATAATACGTACGTCCGAACTCGATTTTCATCTGGAACAGCGGCGGCACATTTCGAGTTTCAACCGTTTTGTATGAAAAATATAAATGAATATTAATTTGGGTACTTAGGTACCTATGTCGTTATTGTTATATGACAGTATATCACATTTTTTACTTTCTGAATCAATAAAAATTGAAATTTTCATAACATCAAAAATTAAATCTCCTGCTGTTCTTCCGACAATAATGAATTACGGTTCCGAATAAAATGACAACCAAAATACAATAGCTATTTGTGTATTAAGAGCGCAAAGTGATACATTGCCGCTCTGAGCAAGGAGATGGACGCGCGACGCGTAGCGGATCGCGGATACCTTGCGAGAGCGGCAATCTCACTTTGCACTCGAATTACACACAAGATTTTTTCTACAACCGCAGATTTTAGAAAAACATGAGTTGTATTGAAATAGATATTTTTATTTTAGATGACGATCTTCGAATACGCGTTGTTCATGAAACTGTTGACATAATCTGTTAAATGCTGTTCAGTAATTTAGATTGGGAGAAGTTGGCAAAAGGGGTGACATCTAGTAACGCATTTTGAACTTGCATAGCGGTGAACAACAACAAATATTTGGTTATAATTAACCCTACTTGTATTTCTCAGTTTTAATTTCATTATCATTTCATAAAAGAAGTGTTCTTATAGTGATACATCTTTAATCCATTATGTCGTTCAATGCCCACTGTGCTGTCAAATGTCGCAGAAACTTTTGACATTTTTCTAATATGGTTTCCATATTCAGCGAGCGACAAAGTTACTTTGCCGCTCGGCGAGCGACAAAGTAGACTCCGCGGAAAAGTGACACTTTGCGCTTCCTTTTTGATGCGCAAACATGGTACTTTGCGCTCGGTTGTAGAAAAAATATATTTCGCCTTTCTTACATATCTCCAAGGCCATTTTACTCAATTTGCCATATGATTTTTGTTTTTGGAGACGGGAAACTGTATGGTCTGCCGGTGAGTCATGATTGGGAAGCTTCCCAGTTTCAAATATTTGATTCCATCAATGTCACGTAAATAGTCTTGTGGGTTAAAATGGGCCGAACACAAAAAGGGAGGTGTGATTCGAAGTCGGTCCTCGTCAATCCTCACCAAAGAACACCAAATATTTCGCAGCTCTTCATTTTTTGGAAATCTAAAATTGGATAACAAGAAAAAAATATAAAAAATAGGAAACAGCAACGTTTTACTTTTCTTGTGATACACATAAGTATATGTACAGGCGAAAAGTATTATAAATAAATGGCCGAAAAACTATTTTTAACTATACCAAAATGATTATCAGTGCTGGAAAGTAAGTGGAGATAAATTCAAAGAAATATGGTGCAGGAGTCATACTAAACAAAGACCGCAAATATTGGTATACCTGCAAATTGAAGCAGGTAAGCAATATTGTTTATTGGTCTATTCTTCTTTAAATTAATGTCTAGACCTCGGTCTAGACATAAATTTAATTTTGTATGTTTAGACATAAATTTGGCCCAAAAACATTTATGTCTAGATATACATTCAAAGAAGTATGGGCAAATAAACAATACATAATGCGTAGGTACCATGCTTCAATTTGCAAGTACCAATATTTGCAGTTTCTATTCACTTTTCGCATTCTCCAGAAAATTAAACATTTTTTATATATCCTATACCTACCTTAAAAACAAAATTGCCATTTTTTCTGGCACGTTTTAAAATGTAAAGGTTTATTCGGAAGCCTTGGGAACAGGGTAAATATCTATTTTCAACCATTGAACTTTTATCGAGATTTAAAACTTTTTTCCAAACGTCAAATTGAAAAGTGAATTGCGGGGTCCATTTAGCTGTGCCCTGTACAAGGTTTTTTTATATATTGATTTAGACCCCCTTTATCTTTTTTATTTGACGTTTCTGTCAAAAATGTCCCTTCATAAAAGTCTATTGATTGGTTTCGAGCAAATTGTTGGAAAAACTATATTTCGCTTCAACAGGAAGAAAGACTGGGCGTCGTCAAAATGTTAAATTCCAATTGAAAGGTACAGGCAAAGAGGGCGATATGTCAAAAAGTTAATTTCGAGATAAACGCGAGGTTTTAAAAGCTCTAAAAAGTGATTATAATAATAATAATTGTAAAAGTAAGCATTCTTACTGAAGGCTTCAACCTTATTGTAATAAAAAAAAAGAAAATAAGACAGTTGAGGAAGTATCCAATAAATAATTCATCTTGACTTTGTATGAAATAATCGAGGAAATAATGGAATAGGTATTCAAGTAATATGAATATCCTTTCTTATTTGAGAACAATCGGTTCCTATTGCATAAAACACTACCATTCAGGCTTTTTTTCCAAATCAGTTTCATTTTTTCGTTGTTACCTATTCACGAATAAAAACAAACATTTAAACTTCCTGAAGATTGAAAAATCCTCATTTTCATGAATGAAATATGATGATGCCGACACTCTACACCACTGGATCCCTCTCCAGTCAATGCTCAATGCAAATTTGACACTTACCTGTGAATGGTGATATTGGTGATTTCTGGATCCGAATGGTCCAGTTTTTGACACAGCAAGCACACTCTAACCATTTTTCACAAATAAAGTCACAATACAACACTTCACAAGCACGAAAGTAGAAGTTTTCAAGTTGAAACCCCATGGCACCACCGCACTACCTTCAAAAACGAAACCAGCTGTTTAAAGGCAGCGTTGCCGTGTACTAGGACTAATATTTACTATGTATCGCCCTGTATCCAATGCACAAAAAATCATTATTTAATGGATGTTAGTAATTAAGCTTTGAGTAGCACAAAAATGTTTCACATTATTTATGATATGAAATAATATCATCATTAGACACTATCACCATTGTTCAACATTGAGTTGATTCACACGAAATCATGGTTGTAAATGTGACTGATTATGCGATAATCTAGAATAGTGAACCTTGATGCACCTTCTTGAAAAATGAACAATACTCAATCCTCCTTAATTTTCATTGTATCATGTCTTATCAATCAATTCCGTACACAGAGGAATTTTCATTGATGAAGATTTGCCCAAATCGGCAACCGCGTCCAAAGCAGGTCAGTTTTCGGCGACGCAGATAGATATAACTCGACAAGGATAGCGATACAGTGAATTTCTCAAGACATACGTCCAAAATTGGATGATGGTGCCATTATTTTTGAAGCTTTCCTTCTCTAAAGCCTTATAAAACTCAATGGTAGAGATACATGGTGAGTATACAGGATAGTGGTAATTAGTAGTTAAATAGACAAAATCAGTCCACTTTGGTTTGACGCCATAGTACTAAACTCTAACAAAGGAAGTTTTTTATGCTCAATCTCGACAAGCAAAAAACACAGTGTTTGGAAGCGGACTGCCATGGAGACCGTTCATTCGGTTTACACATTGAACTCCATACTACGTATCTGGAACGGACCCACTTATTATCGAGAGTGAAGCAAGTAGAGATAGCGATAGTTACGGATATCTATCTCTTTCTAACTCAGTGGTCTATATGGGCAGAAATCACAATAATACATAAATTTTATATTTATTAGACATATTTGAGGAAAATATCGTATTACTTATTGCTTTGATTACAGGAAATTGAAAAGACATTTACAATTCACGTGCCAGGTTTATTTTAATTTCGATCAGGGATAAAAAATGAATATACCCAGACTCTGAACTGAATAAATTGAGTAGATTTGTTACTTGGTACTTTTCTCGCAGAAAAATAGTAGTTCAGTAGACTAAACTCACGTTGGGTGGTTTTAATTCTGTTCCAAATTGTACCATATAAAAAAAATGATTAAATTATAAATAAAGAAAATGAATAGAGTAATTATCAAATTAAAGGTAGGCACAATAAATATTACCTTCATTTCTAACTTTGGAATAAATTCAGTATAACAAAGACTTTAAATAATTTTCCATTGCGATGCATGGAAACAACTTTACTCATCAGATTTTGATGAGGAAATCATATCTTCGAAAAAAAAAACTACCTATCACCTTCACTATATCATACCTACTATATGAGTTATAATTTGTGAAGAAAAAAAAATGTAGCCATTTTTTCACCCTTCATGAAAATCCAACTTTTTGTTTCATAATGTTTTACATCACATATCATGATACCTACTTAATTATAGCATTGTAACTTTAACATTTTTTTTTATGATTGTTTAAACTTTTAGCCATGAAAAGACAATCTTCTTTCATCTTGCAAATGTTGTTGATGTACATCCGACTACAACACAATAGATCACCATGTTTTTTCAGTCCTTTTCATTTTTTCCGATAAAACCTTATCTAAAAGGAAACAGCACACAAGATGTACAATATTTTATTATTAATATAATTACATGTGGAAGGATATTGGTCTCGACTCAAGGGATTTTGTCGCAGGCTTCACATGCTCCAATCAACGATGCTACCTGAGCATATTGTGACGAAACATGGTGAATGCGCCGCCGCAAGCCACCACATTGTTTGGAATCGATTGGCTTCTGGTACATTCTAGCAAGGCTAGATGCCGTCGAACGTTCTTCGCTTTTCTAAAAATATCTGGAATGTTCTCTCAATCCTGGCGAGGGTATATAATGAGATCCGTCATTTCAAGGAGTTAGTTCAGTCAGTTACGTCGTGAAATATAAATCGTAAAACATAAATAAGCTGTGATTTTGTATGTGAATAGTGAGTTCTGTACATAGTGACTTGTAAAATAAATAGATTAAAGCTGGACAAGTGTTTTCTATAGCGAAACTTGTTACATTGGTGTCAAAAGTGGGATTTATTGTGTGCTATAGAAACGGACATAAATATTCGCTTTAATGACTGCGAAACTAGTGTTTTTAACCGGATTGAAGGTCGCTGAGTTGCAGAGGGAGCTGGAAGAGCGTGACCTGGATAGTAGCGGTAAGAAAACTGATCTACAAACAAGGCTTCGTGAAGCTTCAATGGAAGAAGGCATGAATCCTGATACGTTCCAATTTGAAGTTCCCGATCCCAACGCAGTAAAAAGATTATTGGAAGAGAACTCCAGAAAAATGGAAGAGGAGTTTGTAGAATCTTCTAGAATAATGGAGGAGAAAATCAAGGAACAGCTGGCGGTCAACTACAACTTCTGGAAGGATCAGGTAACGGAAGAAATTGAGAACCTTGAGCAACGATTTGAAGCAAAACTTGGAGATACAATGAAGACTTTGGAAGAAGAAATCGAGGAAGTGCGAAGACAAGTAGCAGTGATTAAGAAACAACCAGAAGTGACATTCGAGAGCAAAGGTGCTAAAATGGAGTCTGATACCGTGCGAGTCCACATGAAAGCCCTCAGTTTGATGGCAAGCTGTCCTGGAACAATTACCATCGTCAGTTCGAGGCAGCGGCAAGGGCAAATGGATGGACCGCAACCGAAAAAGCCCTGGCATTGACTCTGGCACTTCGTGGAGAAGCTACAGAAATCCTGCAGACGCTCAACACCCAGGAGCAGGAGGACTACGATGTACTAGTCAAGCATCTGGAACTGCGATATGGGCAAACTCACTTGGAGCACGTCTACCACTCTCAGTTGAAAAATCGCATTCAGAAGACCAACGAGACCTTGCAGGACTTTGAAGCGGATGTTGCTCGCCTTGCACGACTGGCTTATCCAACCACGCCAGAGAACGTTATGGAGAGGCTTGCAGTTCAGGCCTTCTTGGATAGACTTCGAGACCAGGAGATTCGGCAGTCACTGATACTCCATCGTCCCGATAGACTGGTTGAAGCACTGGCCAAAGCCTTGGACTCGAAGCGGCGAAGCAGTCTCTGAAGGTTCCTGCACGCGTGCGAAGGGTGGAGAGAAACGCACCATGCTGCTGGATACAGGTGCGACGAAGTCTATCATAAGGCCCGACATTGTCACAACACCGACAATGATTAAACCAACAAAGTGGCGACTACGGACGGCAACAGGAGACTTGGCTAGGATCCATGGTGAAGTGGAGGCAGCAGTGACTCTGGGAAGCACCAGCTTCGAACATCCAATGCTGGTTGCCGATATTGAGGAAGAAATCATAATTGGAATGGACATCATGAACACCCGAGGCTTCCAATTAGATTTCAAAAATGGAACACTGAGAACCAACAACGAAGAATTGGTACTGCATGGGAGAGAGGAAGAGACAGTTCGTGTTTTGCTGGCTGGGGATTCTCCAATTCCTGAGAGGAGCGAGATGATTTTGTGGGCTCGCCTGGAAGGGAAGATGAAAGAAGGAAGCATCGTGATGTTTGAGCCTAAAATACACGATTCTGAAGTAGGACGAGGCATTGCATGTGGAAAGAGCCTGGTACATGTGGGAAAGTCTGTGCCCGTGAGAGTGATGAACGTCAACTATCACTCTGTAAGTTTGGCAAGGGACACAGTTTTGTGGCTCTGTTTGTCAATTTCCTCTGAGGTGCAACAAGTATGTGAGACTGAGCAAACCATCTCTGAGTTCACCGGAGAGATTCAGAAGTAAGTTGTCACCTCTTCAAAAGATCTGGATAAGAGACAAAAACAACGATTGAGAAACTTGATAAGGAATTACGGCGACAACGGGACTGGGGAAAAGGGCCGAACGAACGTGGTGCGGCACACCATCAACACAGAGGGAGCACGACCGATCCGCCAAACAGCTAGAAGACTACCTTTGGCCAAGAAGGAGGAGGCCGACAAGATCATCAAGGACATGGAGAAAGGAGGTGTCATCGAGCCTTCTAGTAGTCCGTGGTCATCGCCAGTTGTTCTGGTTAAAAAGAAGGACGGTTCAACTCGATTCTGTGTGGACTATCACCAGCTGAACAACGTGACGAAGAAAGACAGCTACCCGCTACCACGGATCGACGACACTCTGGACACCTTGGCCGGATCGAAGATCTTCTCAACCCTGGACCTCAAAAGCGGATATTGGCAGGTAGAAATGGCCCCTGAAGATCGAGAGAAGACTGCTTTCAGCGTTGGAGCTGGGCTGTGGCAGTTCACTGTTATGCCATTCGGCTTATGCAACGCACCTGCTACGTTCGAGCGGCTGATGGAGACTGTGCTCAAAGGACTATCCTGGTCAACATGTCTGGTATACCTGGATGACATAATTGTGGTTGGCAAATCATTTGAAGACCATCTGAAGAACTTGGAAGAGGTATTCCAGAGACTCAGAAGTTCCGGTTTGAAGCTGAGTCCAAAGAAATGCCAACTGTTCCGGAGGGAAGTACAATACCTGGGTCATATCGTGTCGGCTGAGGGTGTACCCGTAGACCAGCAAAAGGTGGAGGCAGTTATGGAGTGGCCAGTACCAAAGAACCTCCACGAGCTAAGAAGTTTCTTGTGTCTGTGCACGTACTACCGGCGTTATGTCCAGGGATTTGCGAACACCGCCCGGCCTCTTCACAGGCTCACAGAGGCACAGAGACGCTTCCACTGGGACGAGAATTGTCAGGAGGCCTTTGACACGCTTAAAAGGGCACTTGCCACCGCGCCCATCCTAGGCTACCCACTACCTGAGGGGAACTTCATCCTGGATACAGATGCCAGCAATGTAGGACTTGGTGCAGTGCTGTCCCAGATCCAGCAGGGACATGAAAGGGTGATCGGCTATTTCAGCAAAACCTTGTCGAAGCCGGAACGGAACTACTGCGTCACGAGAAGGGAACTACTGGCAGTAGTCAAAGGGGTAGAGCACTTCTACAAGTACCTCAACGGGAGAAAGTTTCTGCTGAGAACCGACCACGCCGCGCTCAAATGGCTCCTACAGTTCAAGAATCCGGAGGATCAAGTTGCTCGTTGGATTGAGAGACTTCAAGAGTTCAACTTTGACACGGAACATCGAGCTGGATCCAGCCACAACGACGCTGATGCCCTATCCAGGAGACCTTGTCCAGAACAATGTAAGCACTGTCAAAGAGCCGAGGAAAAGGAGGCGAGCACTTGCAGGACGACTGTGGTGGATGATTCCTGGCAGTCTAAGGCGCTTCGCGAGGACCAGGAGAAAGATCCAGATCTGAAGCTTGTCATCGGATGGAAACAGGCAGGCCAACGACCAACCTGGCAAGAAGCCACGCGGTTCTCGACCACCGTGAAGTCCTACTGGGCTCAATGGGACTCGATGGTTCTTGATGACGGCATCCTGAAGAGGCTGGTGAAGAATCTGGATGACACGGAACATCGGAGGCAGTTAGTCGTTCCTGGAAACAGACAGGCAGAGGTGATGAGAGAGGTCCATGATGGCGTCACGGGTGGACATTTGGGTGTAACCAAGACGCTGGGAAAGCTGCAAGAACGGTTTAACTGGGTCAACTGTCAAGCCGATGTGAAGGAATGGTGCAGAAAATGTGCCGTATGTGCGGCAAGTGACGGACCCCAGAAACGGCCAAAAGCTCCTATGCGCCAATACAACGTGGGAAGCCCCTTTGAAAGGATCGCAATCGACGTGGCTGGACCGTTCCCTGAAACGGACAAAGGAAATAAATACATCTTGGTCGCCATGGATTACTTCAGCAAGTGGGCTGAAGCGTATGCCTTGCCAAACCAGGAGGCGGCTACCGTTGCCGATGTCTTGGAATGGTTTTGCCGTTTCGGTGTCCCGTTGCAGCTGCATTCGGACCAGGGCAGGAACTTCGAATCGACGCTATTCCAGAACGTCTGCGATGTCCTGAAGATCAAGAAGACAAGGACAACGGCGTTACACCCACAATCGGATGGCAAGGTGGAGCGAATGAACCGAACCATCAATCGACACTTGGCCAAAGTTGTCTCTGACCATCAAAGAGACTGGGATCAACATCTCCCCCTATTCCTCATGGCGTACAGGTCAGCAGTTCATGAATCGACGAGCGAAACACCTGCCAAGATCATCATGGGTCGTGAACTCCGGCTGCCCTGCGATTTGAAGTTTGGCTGTCCACCTGGTGAGGATGTCGCTGGGGAAGACTACGCAAGTGATCTTCGTAGAAAAATGGACGATATCCATCAACGATTCCGACTAAACATCCAAAGTGCCAGCGACAGAATGAAGGAGGCGTACGACGTGAAGGCCGAAGAAGGAGGGTTCCAGGTTGGGGATTTGGTTTGGCTTCACAACCCACAGAGGCGACGTGGATTCTCCCCAAAACTGCAAAGTTCTTGGGAGGGCCCGTATGAGATTCTGGAGCGAATCAATGACGTCGTTTACAGGATTCGAAAACCACCACGAGGAAAACCGAGGGTTGTTCACTTCAATCGTTTAGCTCGGTATGCTGGGAACCACGACGATCAGGACGCTGAACTGAGGCAGATCAGGTCACCCAAGAAAGACATGTCATTGGAAACTTTCATGTCTCTACACTCCCATGGCCAGAAAGTCCAGAATGGCGTTGTCCAAGAAAGGCAGCTGGATCTGTTCAAAGCAACGGCCGAATATTCGTTGGCTCACTGGGTCACTGAAGACCTTGGTATGAGGAGTGGTCTTGCTGCTGCTTTCAAGCGGAAATTTGGACAACTGGAACATCTACGACGACAAAAACCAGAGGTGGGGAGGGTACTGGAAATCATGGAAGGTACACGACATCTGTTCTACCTTGTGACGATGAAGCTTCCACATCATCTGACCACCTACAGTGATGTCTGGAAAGCCCTCAGTCATCTTCGTGACTTGATGCTGTCACAGGACCTGACCCATCTGGCAATTCCGAAAATGACGAACGACCAACTGGACTGGAGAGTAGTACGGAGCATGCTGGAGGTAATCTTCAAAGAAAGCGGCATTGACATCCTGGTGTGCTGCTATCCTTTCCGGAGGACGAACCAGAGGACAGTGGACTGCTACTTCCATAGGACATCAGACTGCCGGTTTGGGGACAGTTGCCGATACCGACATGAAGGCAATTCGGGACGAATTGCCTTAAGAAGGGGGCAATGTGATGAAACATGGTGAATGCGCCGCCGCAAGCCACCACATTGTTTGCAATCGATTGGCTTCTGGTACATTCTAGCAAGGCTAGATGGCGTCGAACGTTCTTCGCTTTTCTAAAAATATCTGGATTGTTCTCTCAATCCTGGCGAGGGTATATAATGAGATCCGTCATTTCAAGGAGTTAGTTCAGTCAGTTACGTCGTGAAATATAAATCGTAAAACATAAATAAGCTGTGATTTTGTATGTGAATAGTGAGTTCTGTACATAGTGACTTGTAAAATAAATAGATTAAAGCTGGACAAGTGTTATCTATAGCGAAACTTGTTACAATATAGATCATTTTTTGTGGTACGATTTCTACAAAATTCAAGGGAGAAATGTGTTTAATCAAATAGTTGAACACATATCAGAAAGATATACGTTTTAATAATAGCAGTTTCTAACAAGATTCCATTGGTTTATTGTTGTATATTGAAAGTTTATATTTCATATTTGGTGTTAATTATCATAATTATTATTTATTTTATTTTATTTTTTTTTGCCAAACACAAATTAACCTAGACTGGCCCAATCCAAGGCAACATCAAATTATGTATTTAGTTCGAATACCACGTGATATACTTTACCGCATCGAGTTAAGCACAAGATAAGTTGGGCAGGAGCGTTACTTTTTGAATGATATTTAAGAGAACATCCACCGGCTACGCTGGGCAGGAGCGAACCTTTTTACTCGGGCAGTGGCAGCCATATGGGCAGGAGCGTTACTTTTTAAACTATATTTAAGAGAAAATCCACCGGCTATGCTGGGCGGGAGCGTTACTTTTTAAACGATATTTGACAGAACATCCACCGGCTACGCTGGGCAGGAGCGTACCTTTTTACTCGGGCAGGAGCAGCCATATGGGCAGGAGCGTTACTTTAAAACGATATTGAAGAGAACATCCACCGGCTACGTTGGGCAGGAAGGAACCTTTTTACACGGGCAGGAGCAGCCGTATGGGCAGGAGCGTTACTTTTTAAACGATATTTAACAGAACATCCACTGGCTACGCTGGGCAGGAGCGTACCTTTTGACTCGGGCAGGAGCAGCCATATGAGCAGGAGCGTTACTTTTTAAACGATATTCAAGAGAACATCCACCGGCTACGCTGGACAGGAGCGTACCTTTTTACTCGGGCAGGAGCAGCCATATGGGCAGGAATGTTACTTTTAAACGATATTTAAGAGAACATCCACCGGCTACGCTGGGCAGGAGCGTACCTTTTTACTCGGGCAGGAGCAGCCATATGGGCAGGAGCGTTACTTTTTAAACGATATTCAAGAGAACATCCATCGGCTACGCTGGGCAGGAGCGTACCTCTTTACTCGGGCAGGAGCAGCCATATGGGCAGGAGCGTTACTTTCTAAACGATATTTAACACGTTCGCTGCCAGCTCTGAGTTAGTGCCGGGTCCCAGGAACCAAACACATTTTAATAATGATGCTGAGAAAGAACCTACCTTGGCAAATACTAACCAAACCGAAAATAGATAAGAAACACACCACTCGACAATGCCACAATACCAAACAAACAAACGTCGTCAACGCCGGCGAGTTACTAAACGATTTAAATTGTCAGGCAACTGACTCCGTGCGGAGACAACAGACGATAGCCGACTGGCTCCGAACGGAGCTAGTGGCAGTGAACGTGTTAAGAGAACATCCACCAGCAACGCTGGGCAGGAGCGTACCTTTTTACTCGGGCAGGAGCAGCCATATGGGCAGGAGCGTTACTTTTTAAAAGATATTTTAGACATGTTATGTTGTTGAGAAAACGAGCAGTCAGAACGTCAGAACTGTCAGATATCAGGAGAATTAAAATGTCGAAGACCAAAGATGTGATACATTGGCAACGTTGGATCGGAGGTTAAATAACGTCAAAACATGAAGACTATTTTTGAACATGATCTGGGATGTCGCTCCATTTTCACCAGAAAAACTTACCCAATCTAACCAAAACGGACCTGAAACTCAAAACTACAGTGGCGGCTGGTTCTAAGGGGCACAGGGGCACGTGCCCATCCCCGAAATCCCCAAATAAATGGGAAAGATAATATGATTATTCAATCCAGTGCTTTATTTGATTTTTGCTTTACACCACGGTCATAATATTAAATATTATCAAGAGTAATTAGATATTATCAAACTTCTTTTCCGTTTGCTCAAACCTTCTTTCCGCAAGACATGTGCAAGGTCGCGTCAAAGCGGGCAGCTTTCCTCCGTCCACAGGGGAACAGTTTGAAATGTACCTAATTCGGCTGCGAATCGATTATCTTCGGCAATCTTAAAATACAGCGATTTTCGCGATAAAGACGTCGATCTGGGGCACCGAATGGGGTGTTCCCTTTTTCCTTGCTGACCAGTTTGTTTGTTTTCGTTAATTGCGTCGCGTATCGTGTCGCGTGTTTGCAATTCTCAGCCGTGAAGTACCATTTCTCAGTAATTTAGTGCGTTTTTGATCTATAATGGAGCCAGTGGATATTAATGCTGTTCAAAATCTTTTGAAACGGGTTTTATCATTTGAAGATAAACTTTTAATCAAGAAAAAAGGAAGGCCTACTCCCGATATTCGGATTAATCAAACTTCCTCAAGTAAAACCCGATCCTACAATAGAGTTTTCAACAGAAGTATTTATGAAAAATATGAGTGGATGTGCGGCTGTTCAGAAACAAATAGACTATTTTGTTTTATGTGCCTTATTTTTAAAAAAGATATCAGTGCGTGGAATGGACAAGGGTTGAATGATCTGAAACACATCGCAGAAAGGGCAAAAAAACACGAAAATTCTGTTTCGCACATGAATTCATGCATGGATTTTAGTGTTCTAGGCCAAGTGGATATACGTGAACAGTTAGATAGTGCTTACTTACGACAAAAAATTAAGCACAACGAAGATGTTGAGAAAAATCGCCATATTTTGCGCCGTTTAATTATGTGCATAAAATTTTGTGGAGCCTTTGAATTGGCGCTGCGAGGCCATGATGAGACATCGACATCGGAAAATCCAGGTATTTATATAGGCTTAATCAACTTTGCCACTGAGTTAGATGCGGTGCTTGCAACTCATATGAAAGATGCTCAAGTGTTTAGAGGTACATCAAAAACTATTCAAAACGAATTATTGGATGCAATGTTAGAAATTTACAAACAGGAAATCTTAAAAGAAATTCAATGTGCAAATTTCATTGCTTTGGAAGCCGATTAAACTACGGACACGTCCAATCATCAGCAAATGGTTGTTATCATTCGGTACGTTTTCAATGAACAAATTCGTGAACGGTTTTGGTCTTTCTTTAAGCCGGGAGGACATAAAGCAGATGTATTAGCGAAAACATTACTGGATGAATTGCAAACCATTTTAAATACTCCTTCTGCGATTGCTAGCACCAAATTAATCGCCCAAAGTTATGACGGAGCGTCCGTGATGAGTGGAAAGACAAATGGTGTCCAAGCTATTATTAAAAGGACATATTCAAATGCACATTTTATCCATTGTTACGCGCATCAATTCAATTTAATTATTGAACGAGCGGCACATTGCAATAAAAAAGTAAAAATTTTTTTTGCCAATTTGCAGTCGTTTTCAAGTTTCTTTTCTTGAGCGCCAAAACGAACGGCAATTCTTGATCAAATAGTTAAACGCAGGTTACCACGAGCTGCTCCTACACGCTGGAATTTCAAAAGCCGGACAGTGAACACGTTATTTGAGCACCAGGATTCTTTCAAAGAATGTTTAGATGCGATTATTGATGAAGATGGGATGGATTCAGTCACTATTAGTGAGGCAAGTGGTTTACTGAAACATCTGAACTGCCCAGAATTTTTATATTGGTTGAAAATATTCCATTTCATCATGCCACATGTCGAAATATTATTCAATCAGACTCAAATGCGTGGGATTGAGAGTGCTCAAATGCAGAAGGCAATCGAACAATTCCAACAGCAAATCATTCGAATTAGGAATTTTATTGACGAAAATCAAGAAGACCACAACGAAGAACCTACTAGGAAAAGACAGAAAACGTCTGCTGGGGACAACAGAGCTGTGATTGCAAAGGAAGTATGTGACACTATTTCAAGCCAAATCATCGAACGATTTGATTTTAAGAATCATTCGAGTGCAGCGAAATTATTTGATTTTCAAAATTTTAAAATTAATCGACGTCTATTTCCACAAAATCATTTTGACGAAACAGTGCAATCTTATCCTATGTTGGACAGTGTGAAATTGAAAAGTGAACTTTCAGCACTTTACGAACGCGATGATATGTGTGATGTAGGTGGTATTTTGCCACTTCTGGTGTTCATATCAGACAATAATTTAAAAAAAGTTTTGTCGGAAACATATAAACTGTTGGATATTATTTGTACCACACCCATGTCGACAGCCGAATGTGAGCGATGTTTTTCAACCCTGAAGCGCATTAAAACTTTTCTAAGAAGCACAATGTCAGAAGATCGACTTAACGCATTGGCAGTTCTATCAATAGAAAAGGCGTTCGTCCAGTCTATCCCCGATTTTGACAACAAGGTCATTGACGTTTTTTCCAACATGAAGACTAGAAGAATGGACTTTATCTACAAGAAATAAACGGTAAGTTTTTCCTGTGCCCACCCTGTTTCTGAGCTCACGAGCCGCCACTGCAAAACTAACCTGAAGAAACAAACCTTTTCGCCCCAAATCTCGTGAATAATTTGTTTTTTGTTTTCAAAAATGATGAAAAAGGGGATTTTTTGACTTTGCGCAAGTGAATTCATATTCCTTATAAGCAACAACACGTACCCATGTCAAAAATTTTGCATACAATACCAAAATAGCTATAAACCCATTTGACAGTTCCAGCGCAGCTCCGGTGCGCACTGAATCAACAATCAACAAATGGAAAACGCTATGAACAATTTGACAATACAAATGACAGTTGACTCTGTTGACAGCGTAGCAACAAGGTTGTAGCAACACAATAGACAATAAATATGCCAAAATTGAAAAAGTTATATTTTTTCTTCTAGAATGGAAAATATCGTTTGTGTATTATTGTTGGCTTTACAATAATAGTCCAAAGAACAACGCAATAGCACTTTATTACTTTGAATTCTTAAACTAAACATGAACATGCTAAGAATACGATCTAGCCATCTTGAATGTCCGTCGAGAGTCTATTGTCTATTGCCGCCCGTAGAGGGCGGCTAGGATGATGCATGACAATTATAGGCCTACACTGGATACATACAGGCCAGGTTTCTATCAATACTTTTATGTACATCAGGCCAGAAACATCTTAATATATATTAATACATCCTTTCTCTTTCAAGATTACAAATTTAATTTTTGTACGGGTTTAACAATTCGACCAGATCTGGTTATCATTTGGAACGTAGATTCTAGACTGGGCTTAACACTAGAGTTCTTAACATTACCCTCAGCAGCATTTTCCTGATGTAACAGACTTGGTGAAGCACTACAACTAAACTTATTGCTTTCTAAAATAGGTTTTGACAGATTAACATCAGAGAGGTCTTTTTGTACATTGAAATTATTATGAGATTCTCTTAAGTGAAGACGGTTCCTTCTTACAATTTCACCACTTTGCATCTGAACATTATAGGAGCGGGGACTTTCATGTTTATTAACAACTTGGCCAGGCTCCCAATGTTTTTTAACATGATTAAAAACTGTAACGTTTTTACCTGGGTCTATCTCTGCTAAAGGTTTGGCATTTCTATTAAAATAATGTTCGTTTCTGTTCGATCTAAACTGTAGTTTTTCTTGGACATTTTCACAAAGCACAGGCTTCAATAAATCAATTGAGATAGGTAATTTAGTCTTGCAAATGCGATTCATTAATAGTTGGGATGGAGAGTAGTTGATAAATTTAGAGGAGTATTACGATATTGGAGCAATGCCTCGAATATATCTTTTCCCTCTTCGAGAGCTTTTTTGACTATGTTTTTACTGATATCAGCTCCCTTTTCTGCTAAGCCATTGGACTGAGGAAAGTTTGGACTTCTTGGCAAAATTTTGAAATTCCACTTTTTTGCAAATTCTTGCATAGACAAACTATTAAAAGGGACATCATCACAAACTAAAATATCAGGGCATCCAAACTTTGCAAATATTGATTTTAATTTACGAATTACTTCACCCGATGATTTATTTCTCATTGACACAAGCTCTAGCCAATTTGAATATGAATCATAAACCACCAAATAAATAGAATTTGCATAAGAGAAAATATCTGCTGAAACCCTCTCCCAAGGTCTTTCAGGAATATCGTAAGGTCTTGATGGCTCTTTAATATTTTTCCTTGCAAATTTTTCACAAATCTTACACTTTCTAATAAAAGATTCAATGTCCTGAGACATTAAGGGCCAGTAGAATACTTGCCTTGCACGTAATCTAGTTTTGTCCATCCCAATATGTCCATCATGCAGTTTTTCTAACATCCAGTTACGACAACTTTGCGGCACTATGACTTTATTATTGAAAAATAAAAGATTGTCGCAGATTAGAAGGTCTTCTTTAATTTTATAATATTGAAGTGATGACTTTCACAGTTTATTTTTTTCCGGCCATCCTTTATTTAAGAAATTTGTAACAGTCATTAAATCTTCATCCTTATTAGTTGCATCTCTTAAAAGTGTTTTTAAATACTCAGAAACTGGCAAATAGTTTACAAGAGAATGTATTGCAAATTCAAGGTCAGGGTCATGAACATCCTCAATAGTCAAGAAAGCTCTAGAAAGTGTGTCAGCAATGTACAAATACTTTCCAGGCTTGTATGTGACATTCAGGTCATATTTAAGTAACCTCAACCTTAAACGTTGTAACCTAGGTGTTACAAGATATAAATCTTTTTCAAAAATTGACATAAGGGGCTTATGATCACTGTGAACGAGAACATTTTTCACACCATAGATCAGATAGTGAAACTTTTGGCAAGCGAAATCAATTGCCAACATTTCCTTTTCAATTTGGGCGTACTTAGTTTCTGTTTTTGTCAAACTTCTAGAACTAAACGCTACAGGATGTCCGTCCTGTAATAGGCATGCCCCGAGGCCATCCTTTGACGCATCAGTCTCAATTTCTATTTTCTTAGAAGGGTTGAAAAATACAAGAACAGGTGCATTTACAAGTACGTGTTTTAATTGGGTTAGTGCATTATCATGATCCTCACCCCATGCCCATTCCACATCAGCCCTAGTCAAATGCCTTAAAGGAGCTGACATTTTTGACAAATTTGGAATAAACTTGCCCAGATATTTCGCCATGCCAAGTAATCGTAAAATGTAATTTTTCTGTTGAGGTTTGGGCATATTGATTATTGCTTTGATATACGAGTCACAAGGCTCTATCCCTTTTTCTGAAAATAATGATCCCATAAATTTAACTTGTCTTGACTTAAATTGGATCTTTTGCTTATTGAATTTAACATCAAATTTTTGTGCACGCTCAAGAACTAACTTTAAATTCATATCATGTTCCTGCTCTGTAGCTCCTGTGATTATCATGTCATCAAAATATATCCCCACCCCTTCTATATCACCAAAAATTTCATAATTCATTTTTTGGAAAACTTCCGGGGCAGATTTGATACCAAAAGGTAGCCGAAGAAACTGATACCTGCCAAACGGTGTTCCAAAACTACAATATTCAGAGCTTTCAGGTGTGATTTTCACTTGGAAGTAACCGCTTGATAGCTTACTGGCTATCTCCTCGACAGTCGGAATAAGAAAGTGTTCTCTATTAATTGCCTAGTTTAAATATTTGGGATCTAAGCAAAGCCTAAGATCCCCATTTTTTTTTTCAACAATCACCAGTGGATTTAGCCACTCAGTTGGTTTATCAATTTTGGCTATAATTCCGTCTTTTTCCAACTGATCAAGTTTGAGCTTTACCCTAGAATCAATGTATGTGGTATGCGACGAATGGGTTGCACATGAGGGACAGCATCTTTTTTCAAAACAATTTTATGCGCCCTTGGAAATTCCCCCAGACCCTCAAATACCATTGTATAGCTTTTGACTATGTCAGATAAATTTACAAAATTTGTCACTGAATCAAACCTCTTTACTAAATCCAAATTGATACATCCATTTAAGCCCAAAAGAGGTAATTGACCTTGCTTGTTGACAATTACAAATCGTATTTTTGCTTGCTTATTATTGACCTTGCATTCCAGGTTAATCTCCCCTACTGGTTTTATCCTAAAACTATTGTCACCATACGCTATTAATGTCACATTAGTTTTCTCTAATTTCCTACTTAACGAATTATCTAAATAATGAAATGGAAGCACATTGACTTCAGCGCCTGTATCCAGTTTAAACTGAATATTTTTGCCTTCAACTTCAACAATTTTGAGCCACATTTTTGAATTTACTGACTCACCTAATCCTAGCACACCAATTTGTCTTGTAATTGCACTTACAAAAAACTCCTCCTCACTATCACTTCCTTGATGTTCCTGGACCAGCTCATGCACATTTTCCTTTTTTCCATGACCTGCACTTCTTCCCTCGTCTCTTCCGCTTCGACATACAGAAGCAAAGTGATTTTTCCGTTGGCACTTGTTGCACGTTTTTCCATAGGCCGGACACTGGCCCTTTGCATGATTTAAACCACAATAACGGCATCCTTTGTTATTGACTGTGAGTAGAACCACCTATCCAAAATATAAATTTTGATTCATGTTAATTTTGTTTCTGAATGTTCCATACAACTTGTATAAAATAACGGATCATTCCATTTATTATGACATTGATTTTCTGTGACATTAGGAGCGTTCCGTGATTTCGTTAAAATAGAATAGTGACCAGGGAAAAGAAAGAAGGAGGATTGGTTGCGAGGTAACGGGAGATAACAGTTAGAAAATTTGGGGCTTTTCGAAACACATTTTTTTGGGATAATTGTAGATTTTGAAGGTGAATAATTGGAAATTGTGTTTGATAATCAGTTATCTGCAGGTCAGTAAAATGAAATTTATAATAATGTTGATTAATCAATTTGTACTGATGGTTTTGGATTTATTGTTCCGTAATTGCATTTACTGTATTTAATCAAACTGTTTCATGCTGTGTGAACAACTTTGATTTAAATTAAAGTCAAGACAAAGAAATTGCTCTCTTTCCGTACTGGAATTTTTGTTACTACAATTATTGCTGCTTTATGCTTTATGCATGCTTTATATTGACTGGACTGATTTACTAGAGTTGGGTTGCCTCCCGTACGGGACCTCATGTATAGGCTCTAGATTTGACATTTTATCACCCTGACGAGTGAATATCCTAGTAAAACAACAGATCTTCTAGTCATCATCTAGAAATATTGTTTCAATTTACCAACTCTAATTGGGTTGCCTCCCGTACGGGACCTCATTATTTTCAACAATCTAGAGATATTGACTCAAATTGCCTGGGTTGCCTCCCGTACGGGACCTCAGAGATTCCCTGTTTTTGACCCCATGTATATTTGCTTGAGCGTGGAACTTCAAGTTTCGATACGGAAAACGAGTATTTTATTTATTGCATTAAAAATACAAAACAGTTGTACAGCATGGTTCGGTTTTTGGAATTGAGATTGTGGGTTTCTCTGCCGTGCTCTTTCCCCGCATGAATTCCAGGCTGAGAACCTCGCTGAGAACGGTACTTTTTCACCATATTTTCAATAAAGTAGGGTTTCTTACAAATGTGTGTTTAATTTAATAGTCCCACCTTCTAACTCAAACTTCCCAAATTATTGTTTTGACGGGCGCATTCGAGGTAAGTAGCTTTATGCAAATCACAACGTAGGTGTCTCTTCTTTTGATCAAACTTACCTCATTCAACTTTGTTGAACGGACCCGGGGTTGTTATACTACAACTGGTTCAAGCTTCTTTTTTGAAAAGCTGGAGCGCTTGTTACTTATTGTATGAACGGCTGCATTGTGCTCTTGTTGCAACAACTTTGATTGCGTACGGCTCGCTTCTACTGATCTGCAGAATGCTATGGCTTTTTCTAATGTTAAATCAGACTCCCCTAGCAGCTTCTCCTGTACTTCTTTATTCACAGCACCAATCACAATCCTGTCTCTGATCATATCTTCTGGATCCTTATATTTTGTGTGCTTTATTCCTCTTCTAAGTTCTGTTAAAAACGAGTCAAAAGTCTGCCCTTCTTTCTGAATAATGCTATTGAAAAGAAACCTTTCAAAAATAACATTTTGTTTGGGTGCACAATAATTTTCGAATTCCTCCAGCACCAAAGTCAAGGTTTTCTTTTTGTCATCATCAAAACTGTTGAACAATTCCAAAGCATCATCACCAATGAGGTTTTGAAAGACAGCCAATTTCTTCTTGTCATCCTTTTTGCTTAAATCCGTTGCCACCATAAAATTCTCAAACTTCTGCTTAAAAAGCCTCCAATTTTCCGCCACGTTTCCTTCCAAACTGAGTGCTTCTGGCGGCCTAAACATCAATTCAGCCATTTTGCTTGGTCTTGCCCCTTTTCAACACTCCAATTTTCCGTAATAAAACAGCAATCCTCCGCGAAAACTGAACTCATCCAGATACCCGTCAACCTGACACCATGTATTATTGTTGGCTTAACAATAATAGTCCAAAGAACAACGCAATAGCACTTTATTACTTTGAATTCTTAAACTAAACATGAACATGCTAAGAATACGATCTAGCCATCTTGAATGTCCGTCGAGAGTCTATTGCCGCATTTGCCACCCGTAGAGGGCGGCTAGGATGATGCATGACAATTATAGGCCTACACTGGATACATACAGGCCAGGTTTCTATCAATTCTTTTATGTACATCAGGCCAGAAACATCTTAATATATATTAATACAACCAAACATTTCAATTATATATTTCTACCATATTTGCCAGGTTATTACCGCACCCAGCACCCCTATTCACTCCCCAGTTCCGTTAGCTTGTACCATGAATTTTTCTAATTTCCCAACACTTTTCTCGAAATTTCCTCACCTAATTATATGTCTACAAAATCCGTACAGTCGAAATCATCAAGGAGAATTTGTTAATTTATGTTTGTCTAAAGTGATATAGCCTCGGATATAGCACCCGAGTTTGTGCCGGAACGAAGTTGGAAGCAACGGGAACATATGGCGATGAACCAAAATAATATCAAGCCATTCGACGGCTCTGGTTATTCCAACTGGGAGTTTAGAGTCAGGTTGTTGCTAGAACATCATGGAGTGCTGGAAATAATAAGCACAGAACCACCGGCAAGTGAAGCAGCTGAATTTGCAACTTTCAAGAAGAATGATGTGAAAGCACGAAATTTAATCATCAATTGTCTTGCGGACAACGTACTGGAAATGATAAAAGGAAAAACAACTGCCAAGGAAGTGATAGAAGTCTTGAGAGGTACATATCTACAAAGTGGTATAGCGTCACAGGTCCAATTACAGAGGAAATTGAGGAATTTGAAGTTTACGGGTGAAAAATCTTTAAATGATTTTATTGTTGACTTAGAGAAAACTGTATTTGAGCTACGAAGCTAAGGAGGTTCAATTCAAGACACTGAAGTTATTTCACAGCTGTTAGCTGCTATGCCTAACACCTACCAAGGAGTGACGACAGCCTTGGACGTTTTGTTTTGTCAGAAAAGTTCAGTGACCCTGGATTTTGTGAAGAGCAAGCTGTTAGCCGAAGAAACAAGGCAGAAAAAAAATGATGAAGGAGCAGAAGGAGGATCACATTCGTTTATGATGACACAGAAAAATAAGTTTTTCAAAAAGAAAAAGAGATTTGGAGGAAATTATGATACAAAACAAGAATTCAGGTGGAATTGTTACAAATGTGGTGAGAAAGGTCACAAGAAAGCAGATTGTCCAAAAATGAAAGCCGAAAACAAAATTCTCTATAGTGAAGTGAACTCGGAAGTGAAACAAGACATAGTGTTTATGACGTCAGCAAATGTGCTCATGAGTTATGGACATAATGCCGGAATCAGTTTTGTAGTGGACAGTGGATCAACAAACCATCTGGTAACCAAAGATGTAAAAGACTTTTTGAGAGACACCAAACCAGTCAATCACCGAATAAGTGTGGCCAAAATGGGTGAGGTTGTGACAGCTACAATACAGGGTACTCTCAATTTGATATCTCCTGAAGGTAGGAATATTAGAATAGAAAATGTACTCATGTGTGAGAACTTGAGTCATAATCTTTTATCTGGCAGGAAGCTAGAAGAAAAAGGGTTTTCTATTCAATTTCTGAATGGAAGAATTCTAGTAAGTGAACATAATAAGATGATTATTGAGGGAAAAGCTACTGGTAACCTGTATTTACTGAATTTTAGCATGCAATCGCTATGTGTAAATGTAACACTAGATCAAGATTTGATTCACCGCAAAATGGGCCATTCATCAGAATATCCACCGGCATCTGAAGTATGTGACATTTGTCTTAAAGGCAAGCAAACTAGACTACCACATGTACCCATCGAGAAGGAAAGAAGGGCAACTAGAATACTTGAAGCTGTTTCCACCAGATGTTTGCGGACCAATAACTTCAAGCACATACGATGGAAAGAAGTTTATAGTGACTTTTATTGATCACTTTTCACACTTTTCAGTGGTATATAGAAAAAGAGCGAAGTAGTTGAAAAGTTTATCCAATATGTAGCAATGGTGGAGGCCAAGTTTGGATGCAAACTGGAACGACTCCGATGTGACAATGGAGGCGAGTATAGTTCAAAAGAATTCAAAGCTTTCTGTATTGAGAAAGGTATTAGAATCCAATACACCATTCCATATCACCCTCAACAGAATGGGATTGCCGAACGATACAACCGTACATTGATGGAGTGAGCAAGATTTCTAATATTCGATGCGAAAATGGACAAGACATTTTGGGGCGAATCAGTAAGAACGGCTGCTTATCTCATTAATAGAATACCCTCATCCGTTTTAGAAAGCAAAAAGTGTCCTGCGGAAATCTGGTATGGAACAAAACCTAACCTGAACAAGATAAAAGTTTTTGGATGTGATGTGTATGTTCACATTTCCAAAGAAGAAAGAAGTGGAAAGCTGGACCAGAGAAGTAAGAAAATGCTAATGATGGGATATGCTGAAAATGGGTACAGAGTTTGGGATCCTGAAAAAGAAAAATTGATAACAGCAAGAGATGTGATTTTTGACGAAAGAAAGAAGATGACCACAAATACCGAACCAAAGACACCTAACTAAGTAATGAAGACAATCTGGATGAAAATTACCAAGAAAGTGAGAAGGAAAACAAAGAAGGAAGTTTTGAAGAAGCTTCAGACAATAGCCCAAATCACAAGAATAATCCAAAAGAAACTGTTGAAAGAAGATCAAAAAGAACATCACAACTTCCAAAGAGATTTGAGGATTATGAAATCGATTTTGATGAAAGCCTTATGGTTGCTTTATCAGCAGGAAATCTTTGTGACGAAATCCCTCAAACCTTTGAACAGGCCATGAAGAATGGATGGGAAGAAGCCATTTCAAGTGAGTTGAGTGCTTTGAAAAAGAACGAAACGTGGGAAATAGTGCCGTATCCGAAAAACGAAAAAGTAATCGATTCAAAATGGGTCTTTCGCGAGAAAGAAATTAACGGACAGACAGTGAAAAAGGCTAGACTTGTAGCACGCGGGTATCAACAGTGTGACAGTACCTATGAAATGTATTCTCCTGTAGTGCGGATGTTGACTATAAGAATATTGTTCGCGTTGACTGTTCAAGAAGAGCTCAAAATGTGTCAACTGGATGTAAAATGTGCATTTCTAAATGGGGACCTCAAGGAATCTATTTACATGAAGATACCAGAAGGACTGCCAGCTACAGAATCAAACAGTGTGTGCAATAAGAAAAGCACTGTATGGACTAAGACAAGCACCTAAACGATGGTATGAAAAATTACATATTCATTTGATTGAAATGGGATTTAAGAGATCACAATCAGATCCATGCTTGTATTTTGATGAAAATACTTATTTGCTCATGCATGTAGATGATCTGATTATGTTCTCCAAATTTACCGAAAAATTGAATTTTTACAAAGAAAAATTGATGTCGAGATTTGAAATGCGAGATTTATCATGTGATATTTCAAAATCTAATTATACTCTAAGATTTTTAGGTCTTGATGTTGTAGTAACTGATACTTACCTATTTATTAATCAGAAAGAGTTAATTACCAAAATTTTGACTAAATTCAATATGCTAGAAAGTAAGGAATCAAATATTCCGATTCAGCCAAAAATCAATTTATGTGTCAATGAAAACTCAGAGTTCGATGAAAAACTGCCTTACAGGGAACTAATAGGTCATCTTATGTATGTTATGTTGGGTAGTAGACCTGATTTAAGTTTCAGTATAAGTTATTTCAGTCAGTTCCAAAATCAATTTACCAAGGAACATTGGGTATTTCTAAAACATGTGTTAAAATATTTAAAATCTACTAAAAGTTATGGTCTTAAATATGTGAAAGTTAAAGATTTGGATAAATGTTCTGGTATAATATCTGCATAAGTTGACGCTGATTTTGCGAATAGTACTGTTGATAGAAAAAGTATTTCTGGATTTGGAATCAGAGTTTTTGAAAACTTTGTGTTTTGGAAAACAAGAAAGCAGGCAACTGTAGCTTTATCCAGTGCGGAAGCTGAATATATATCTCTTTCGAATTGTACTACTGAGTGTATATTCATTGCACAGCTTTTGAACGAAATTCTTGGTGAAAATACTTTTCCTATCACAATATACGAGGACAATCAGTCCTGCATCAAGATGGCTAACACTCTAGAAACTAAGAGAACAAAACATATGTAGTGTCGTGAACATGTAAACACACCTTTAATATTAATGAAGTTAGGAGATGTGCAGTTGTCAAAGATGACAAATAAGAAGAGCTCTGTCAAATCGTTCTGTTCTGTTCGAAATGCTGTTTGCTTCGCACGTGTTTGTATTAGCGGGTATATTTTTCAATATTAATAGAGTTAAAGTAATTATCGGTGTTTTATTCCGACTACATTACAATTATTTGGCGACGAGCAAATAGTGAACGTTGTTTTTGAAGCGCAGCATCTTAAAATTTTTACGGAAAACTGAGATCAAGATTTGCAAGTCATGGAGGCGGAAAATGTCGTTTCGGTGCAACCGACCATTACAGTGGTCAATACTGGAAGCGTGTCATCATTGGCAGTGTTCAAGCAGGGCGACGATTTTGAAGTTTTTGAAGAACGCCTGGAGCATTTTTTTACTGCAAATATTGTTGAAAACTCAAGAAAAGTGGCTGTTTTACTCACATTGCTAGGAGAAGAGGTCTACAAAATATTACGAGACTTGTGTAGCCCAGAGAAACCCAGTGGAAAGGAGTTTGAAACTTTAATGTGGTTATTGAGAACACATTTTAAACCAAGATTGTCAGTCTACCGTAGAAGAATTATTTTCGACTCACTGAGACAAGGTCAACAGGAGTCAGTGAATGACTGGTATTTGAAAATTAAAAATACAGCTTCACAGTGCAACTTTACGGACAAGCTGATGTATAGGGTTCAAGATAAGTTTGTGACAGGCATGAGGCCAGGCCCAATATTGGATCGTTTATGTGAAGAAAATCCGTCCAAGAGTTTCCAAGATTTGTTGGAAATAGCTCTAAACAAAGAGGCAGCTTTGAGGGAGCAGTCCAGGAGCAATGTGGAAGTGAATAAAGTGCAAAAAGTGGGACAAAAGGCAGGTAGTGGTTCCAGCAAAGGTTTTTCAAGGGAGAGTGTGAGCTATTCTGAGAAGAAAGGGGAAAAAGACAAGCAGGAAGAGTTGAAGTGTAATTTTTGTAATAAAAGTAGGCACAACTTTAGCAAATGTAAGTACAAGAAATTTATTTGCAAAAAGTGTGGCAAAAAAGGGCATATTATGGCAGCTTGTAGAATTGAAGGAAGTCATTTGGTTGAGGAGGAAAGTGAAGAAACATTTACCTTGTACAATTTGACAGACTGTCAGAATATTAATTTTGTAAAGCCTTTATGTATTCCTGTTTTGTTCGATGATGAAATTTCGACTCAAATGGAGCTCGATACAGGCGCTGGTGTTTCTTGTTTGCCTTATAAATTTTATGCAGAGAAACTGAGCCATATTCCACTAGAGAGCACCAGCACTAAGCTAAAAACATATTCAGGGGAAATTGTTAATCCAGAAGGAAAAATTTCAGTTAAAATATCTATTCAAAATGTTTCAAAAATGTGTAATTTCACTGTTGTTAAGAAAGCGACAAAAATTTTGCTAGGTCGTGATATTATTAACGAATTTAATTTGTCTTTGAGAAATTCGGAAGTTATAATTAATGATGTAGCGGTCCAAAATTATTCTGATAAACTCGACATAATGTTGTTAAAATTTTCTAATCTTTTTAAAAATGAGTTGGGAACTTTTAATGGTGAAAAAATTAGTTTAGAGTTAGAGGAAAATGTAAAACCAGTTTTCCACAAACCTCACCCAATTCCATTTGCTTTTCGTGAAAAGGTGGAGAATGAACTAAAACGGCTAGAGTCGGAAGGTGCAATAGAAAAATCTGATAACTCTAGTTGGGGGACACCATTAGTACCTGTTTTAAAACCCAATGGTAAAGATGTTCGCGTCTGCGCAAATTATAAAATAACAGTTAACAAATTTCTAAAGGATTTTAACCATCCATTGCCCCGAATCGAGGATATTTTTGTTGCTTTACAGGGAGGACAAAAATTTACAAAACTTGATTTTCTTAACGCCTATAATCAATTAGTTTTGGACGATAAAACCAGTGAGTTGTTGTCATGGAGCACACCTCTAGGTATATACAAAATAAAGAGGTTACCGTATGGTACAAAACCAGCATGCTCAATTTTTCAAAATGTAATTGAGAAAGTTCTTCAGGGGTGTAAGGGAACGGTAAACTTTTTAGATGATGTGGTTGTAACTGGGCGAGATGAAAAGGAACATTTGAAAAATTTGGAGGACGTCTTGTCGAGACTGGACAGTGCAGGATTCAGATTAAATTCGAAAAAGTGTCAATTTTTCAAAGAGAACATTTTTTATCTGGGACACAAAATTTCAGCAAAGGGTTTAGAAAAAGATGAAGGAAAGGTAAGGGCAATAGTAAATTCGCCTAGACCTAAAAATATTACAGAAATTAGAGCTTTTGCTGGAATGGTAAATTATTATTCCCGTTTTTGTGAAAATTTGCAAGGGAAGTTAAAACCAATGTACGATTTAATAGGGAAAGGTAAGGAGTTCAAATGGACGAAGGAATGTGAAAATGCGTTTCAGTATGCAAAGAAGGAATTAGCTTCAGATAAAATTTTAGTCCATTATGATCCGGATAAGCCTATTCGTTTAGCTTGTGACGCTAGCAACTATGGCGTTGGAGGAGTTCTTTCGCATGTTTTACCAGATGGAGACGAGAGACCAATTTGCTATATTTCTCGAGTATTGAACAAGGCTGAACAGGGTTATTCGCAGATTATGAAGGAGGCTTTGGCTGTCTACTGGTCCGTTTCTAAGCTGTATCAATATCTAGTTGGACGAAAGTTTGAAATTTTAAGTGACCATAAACCTTTAAAGTCTATTTTTGGTGAATATAAAAGTTTGCCTAAAATGGCTGCTGGTCGAATTCAAAGATGGTCTCTATTTTTGGCTAGTTTTGATTACACTTTCAAATTTATTCGTGGAGTTGACAATTCAAAAGCAGATGCTTTGTCACGATTACCATTACCGGACTATGATGTTAACGACTGTACTGAACCAGATTTTGACTATTTAAATATGGTTGAGGGTCTAATACCAATAGATTCTTTGAAATTAAGGTCAGAAACCAGAAAAGATTCTATCTTGGGTAAAGTATTTAATTTTATTAGATATGGGTTTCCCAAGCATAGTGAAAATGAGCTTTTCAAACCATTTTTAACGAGAAGAAACGAACTATCAATCGAGCAAGGAATTGTCATGTGGGGTTATCGAGCTGTAGTTCCAGTCAGCCTCAGAAAACATTTATTGGAAGAATTACATAGCAATCATGAAGGTATGGCTAAGATGAAATCAAGTGCAAGATCCTATTTCTGGTGGCCTTCACTCGATAATGACATTGAGCAGCAAGTGAATAGTTGCAGGATTTGTGGTCAAATGCGTCCAGATCCACCCAAGGCTAAACTAATCAAGTCACAGGAATCTAATCATATCTACGAGAAAATACATGCTGATTTTTTAGGACCTATCAGAGCCAAAATGATACTCATTATTGTGGATACATATACAAAATGGCCTGAAGTTTTTATAATGAGCAATGCCGATTCAGACAACACAATTAACAGGTTTAGAGAGTGTTTTTCGCGTTTTGGAATACCACGTATAGTTGAAACTGATAATGGGGGTCAATTCACTTCTGAAAATTTTATACATTTCTTAAGTCAAAACGGAGTCAAATTTGTCACATCTCCACCAGTTCATCCTTCAACAAACGGATTTGCGGAAAACTGTGTTAAATCTGTAAAATTAGGATTAAAAAAGGCTTTATCAGATGAGAAAAATAGAAATGTTTCCATAGAAACTTTGGCTTATAGGTATTTATTTTCGTACCGAAATTCTGTGCACGCTACAACAGGAATGACACCTAGTAGTATGATGTTTAAAACTAAAATACGCACACGTTTAGATTTGTTATCAACAAAAAGTGTTCAGTCAACTGAAAGACAGATTTTAAATTATAAGGGAAAACGTGAAGAAACATTTGTAGAGGGGGATAGAGTTTGGTGTCGAGACTATAGAAATCCTAATAAGAAAACGTGGGTTGAGAGTGTTATAGATGAAGTTTTGAATGACAGAATTTATTTTTGTAAACTGGTTCATGAAAATTTGATTTGGAAAAGACATTTGAACCAGATTAGACGTAATAAGTCAGATACGTTAGGGGATGGGTTTGAAGAATGTATGATTGACAAACCCAATGATGAGTTTTTGAGTTTAAAACAAAATGTTAATTTATTACCTTACTCACCTGTAATTTCGGATGTTGCTGAACCAAATTTGACAGTTAATGAGCATGTTACTGACTCAAGGGTTGAACCTTTGGTTAAACTAAATGAAAGTGTGGTTCAGAAAAATTCGGAGAAGAATGAAAATTTTGATTGCCAACCTAGTTCTAAGTTTGTTTCTGCATGTACACCCAACTTTCAAGGATGTTCTGATAAGTTAAATGTAAATGAAAGACCTAGACGTAATGTCAAACCGCCCCAGCGTTTGAATTTATGAGGGGAGGTATTGTAGTGTCGTGAACATGTAAACACACCTTTAATATTAATGAAGTTAGGAGATGTGCAGTTGTCAAAGATGACAAATAAGAAGAGCTCTGTCAAATCGTTCTGTTCTGTTCGAAATGCTGTTTGCTTCGCACGTGTTTGTATTAGCGGGTATATTTTTCAATATTAATAGAGTTAAAGTAATTATCGGTGTTTTATTCCGACTACATTACAACATATTGATGTCAAGCACCATTTTCTTAGAGATTGTGTTGAAAAGAAGCAAATTTGCTTGAAATATGTCTCAAGTTCTGAACAAACAGCCGATATCAAATCAAATGTGAAATTTAAATATTTCAGAGAAAAGTTGAGTGTTATAACGGAATAATTTTGTTTATTTTTGTTATTTTTGATATGTTCAAATGATTGCAGGATTGAAGGGGGATGTTGATATTCACGTGTATGGAGAAATCTGTAATCATATTATCAGTAATAGTTCGTATTATGTACCATTAGAATACACCTTATATGACTGTCAAGTGAAGCAAGTGTCAAGTGTCAAATGTCAGGAATAAGACTATATAATTAGATTCTAACATCGTGTTCATTTTTGGGAATTGTAAAATTCATGCAAGTTATTATTATTCACTATTAAAACTATTAAAATCAGTCGAAGAGTTCTTTATTTTTGCGGTCAAACCAGAGGAAATCAATAGTTCGGAGTCCACGTTAAAATGTAGGTCTCATTGCAAGGAATTTAGAAACCGGTCCCCCTCCCTACTCTACGATCCCGTCTGCCGTCTAAGACGTGCACTTACATTTCAAGCTGGCGAATTGCCTAGCAGCAGTGCCAACCGTCCCCACAACCCATATATCTATTAATAACAATATGGGAAGCAATTCTACACGCTTGATGCCAGGGCCCCAACTAACACAGATTGTGCCTTAATAAACTAAAATGCTATATAACTGATATATTAGGGTCCATCAATATACAATTTTATCATTTAGTGACGTTAGTTGAGACAAAATACTCTCAGAGACAAAAAAGTGTTATAATCATGTAATATAGCTCTCTACAAAACCATTTAATAAATCTTTTATAAAACGGAAGAAATTGAATTCTTATAGCATACTATAGTACCAATGTTATAAGAGTAATTACTCTCTTAGTCTAATTTGTTGTATTATTGGTTCATTATTGTTTCAAAAAGAACTTATAAGATGGTTACAAAATATTTTTATTAGAGATTTATTATATTATCATATAGCTATCTCTTATAAAACAGTTAACTCGCAAAAGTATTTAAGACTGAATTGGCTTAAGAGAATATCTTATAAAAATGTTTTATAGGATGCTTGATCTAAAACGTACAAAACAGCACTATAAAACCAATATAAAACACTCACAAAATAAAAACTGACACAAAATAGCAACACTGTCTTATAGTTTATCCCAACTAACACAGATTGTGCCTTATCAAACTAAAATGGATGGAGATTTATTAGGGTACTTCAATAACAATTGTATCATTTAGTGGCGGTAGTTGGCACAAAATACTCTCAGAGACAAAAAAGTGTTATAATCATGTTATATAGCTCTCTAGAAGACCATTTGATAAGCCTTTTACAAAACAAAAGAAATTGAATTCTTATAGCATATTATAGCACCAATTTTATAAGAGGAATTACTCTCAAGTCTAATTTGTTGTATAATTGGTTTATTAAGGTTTTATAGAGAACTTTATGAGATCGTTACAAAATATTTTTATAAGAGATTTATTATTTTATCGTTAAGTCGCAAACGTATTTAAATCTGAATTGGCTTACGAGAATATCTTATTGAAATGTTTTATAGAATACTTGATTTTGAACGTACAAGACAGCACTATAAAGCAAATAAAATAAAAATGGGCACGAAATAGCAACATTGTCTTAAAATATGTCTTGCCTAAAGATCCCCACCCCGTTTCCGATCATACAGTGAAATTCGCGTCTTCTTTTCCATTTATTTCGTATATTTTTGGGTATTTTGGAAAAATGTATTCGCTGGTGACTATCAAATAATGTCTAGAATACGTATATAAAATTTCAAGTCATTTGAAAATGTATGCAAATTGTCCAATACCTATATAACAAATTTGTCGCAACAAGCCAATGATTTTCCAATATTCTAAGCAACAAGCACAGTTATAAGAGTTCGCCATATTTGGTAGGCGAACTTTGTCGGTCATTTTTTAGGTTTGGGAAAAAAAAACAAATATTTATTAAGGAAATACGATAATTATAGAACGTCATTATAAGAAAAACATTGTAAATACCAGACAATTATTATTCAATAGAGTAGTTTTTGTTTGTAATTAAGATCTTGACGTTATGAAATTTATTATATCAGGATAAAAAGTCTTGAATTGCCTCAAAATGCAGGCGCATGTAAATTTAGTTCATAATGTACCCATATATTACCAGTAAAATCAAATTCGCAAGTCAAATCAACATATTATCATGCTTGAATTTTCAATATTTTGCAATATGCTACTTGTCTAATAGTAGGATAGACTCCATTAATTTTTCGTCATTCACAGTTGATATTCTTTTACAACAATTCTGATTTATTCTGCTCTGAATATACACAAAATTGCAGTGTAAATACTGCGAATATATCAACAACAAAATATATGTATAACTGTTTTATAAATGTGTAACTTGGAACAACTTCACTCTTATAAGAGCTCTATAGCAGTAGTAAAGTAGCTTTATAGTTGTTACCTAGAACCCCTATAAACATTCTAATACGACAAAAATATTTTATAAAGTGGTCCTTTTTCGTGTTTATAAGTGTGTTATTAATGTCTATGAAATGATTATAAAAATATTTTTACGAGCAAAATGTTTTACGAAACTGTTATATAACGGTCTATAAAATACTACTAAAATACCAAACATATTTGTGTTACTTGGGGGGGAGATAGAAGTTCCCGCTGTACTGATGTTTCTCGCACAAGCCCTAGTCTATCCTTTTCTATCGAGAGGGGCCGATAGACATGTGAAAACCAAGCCAAAACTATACAGTACAGCGGGATCTTCTATCTCATCCTGGCATCAAGCGTCGCTCGTTGTTCAAATGGGACGGTTTCCACATAGAGTTAATAGATGTATAGTGAATGCCAAACAACTTTCGATCTACGTCATCGTTGCCACCAGGCTCGTTGTTATGAGGTTTGCTGGTGGCCATATTTGGTCACCTGCAAATCACATTGAAACTCGCTTGGTGGCAATTATGATGTGAATCGAAAGTTGTTTGGCATTTGCTGTATGCTACCAAGGCTTCTATATAAGAGGTTGCCTCACTTCGCCTGAGGTAAAGACGGAAGAGGGAAAATATGACGTCATTTGAGGCTAGCGGTTTGAAACAGTCCGCATTCTGTCATTTGAGTGTCATTCCTGTCATGCAATTGAATCGGACTGCATCGTGTCGTGTCATGTGTCATTCGATCAATGATTGATAAAAAGTTGAATTTCTTGCTAATTTTATCATTTAAATCAAAATAAAATATTAATAGAGGTGTAAAATTATCTTTTGGGACATTATTATTGTATATTCTTGGTCAAGGAAGCGAAAATACTGTTCCAAATGTGAGTATTTTCTATATGTATATTCAAAACATCAACCCCTCAGATTTCCACAACTTTTTAACTATTATTTTATATTAGTCCTGCCTAAATTTACTGAGAAATCTACTATTGAAATATAATGAAAGCTACATTTAGGTAGAATAAAATAAACAGTTGAACACATGTAAACAAACTCCATTATGATCATTTCTAGGCACACCTTCTGTGGCGCCGCCTTACCAACTTCGTTGCCGCCCTCGCGTATGAAGCAAATTCTACTCCCGCGGCCCTTTTTCTAGACTGCTGCACGCTTCATGTCTATCAGAGGCGCCAGCCGTCTAGAGCGCCATAAAAAGAGACAGTTGGTTGATCGCCTAGGAAACGCTACCAGAGAAACGTCACTGAACATTCAGCTATTTTTAGAAGTTTAGTTAAAGTCGTTTTGTGTTTTTAGCCTGAAATAAAACCCCTCCGAGAGCTTACTTCTCGTTTCAATCTGCAGACCGCATTTTCCCTCAGCAGTGATAGCGTGAAACACGCTCGTTTCTAAACTTCCTTTAAAACACTATATTTGATAGACAAATCCAAGGATAAGACACTTATAAACAGTTTTCAAAACATAAATGGATAATTTCACAAAAGAAAAACCATCGACAGCAAAAAATCTCTCGTCCAGCACGAAATAAATAGTGAGGTTATGATATTGATAAATGACATTCTTTATTTTATGATGGAATGGTTCTAGAAATGGCCGCAGTGGCGCTACAGTAGACACAAATGACGTCATGACCGTAAAAGTGAGGCAACCTCTTATATAGAAACCTTGGTACCACCAAACCAACGTTACCTAGTTACCATTTGCTGGTCAAAATTTGAACTGGCTCACGCATGTCGTCCCCGCGTGACATTTGCTTTTCATTTGCATACTGGATCAGTTCACTTTTAAATGACCTAAAATGATCCTGATCCAGAAACCATCAAATAAAACTGCATTTGTTATTCTGTCATTGGATCATGTCAGTGTCAGAGTCATCATTTATAGCCAAAAAAAAGTTCTTTTTTTCAAAATTCTGGATTAAGGGCAAATATTTTATATTTTTATGTGGTTTGAGGGTTAGGCTGTTGCGAAATTCAGGCCATATATCCGTAAAATCAACCACCACCTTTTACTTCTGCCAGTTCACTAAGGGGAAAGTGACTGAATCACTTACAAATCAGATCAGTCTGTGAATATAGCTGCTTTTTAATTGCATATTAAATCAGGTCACATTGACCCAGATCACTAAAATTTTACATTTGGGATGTTCTATTTTTATTCACAAACTGATCTGATTTGTAAGTGATCCGGTCACTTCCACCTTTGCCCCTAACTGAACCACCCGCAAATTTCGATCACTTAAGTGAACTGGTCAGGGACCCAATCCTCGAGTTAGGGAACAACGGCTCCCTCGAACTTGATAGAAGAATATTTTTGAGAGAGCAGACTAGTTCCCATCGCATTATTTTCTCCATCCCTCCCTTTCCCAGACTTTCGCTATTCTTGAAACGTGGGAGGCTATAGTTAAGTGGAACTGTCAAATTTCCGCTTGCCAAACGGGAATCATATGCTACCATCTACATTGTATTTGTGTTCAAAGTCACGCTCACGCCAACTTCAATGTGGATGGTAGCATATATGATTACCCATGATTACCGTTTGCCAAGCGGAAATTTGACAGTTCCACTCAAGTCAATAGAGTTATTTTTCTCGGGCCGCGCATGCGCTTGGATCAGGGCAACTGGTGGCTGGGTGATGTCACATGTGACAATATTTATAACCTCCAAATTGCTGTCAGTGTCAGTGCCAAGTTTGAATGAGTTTTAATTGAGTTTCATGAAGAGTAACATACCTTTTTGTTGATTCAACAATACATATCTAATTAAAACGTGGGTAAGTGAATTTAAACTATAGGCCAAGGAGCGCCATTTCTGTTCAAGCAAATGTCATATTTTTGTTTTGACATCACTTTCGCGTTCACATTGCAGAACAGACTTTAAGCTCTATCCTTGTTCTACTTTCAGCAAGACAAGGATAGAAGCACGGTCATGAACGTGATACTGCTTGTCACTTGCCTTGGTTAGAACGCATGCGCTTTACGCTATCGGCGAGAAAAACAGCCCTATATAGAAAAGACTTCTATCAAAAGTCAGGAGAACATTTTTGCTCCCACTTTCAAGAATAGGCATCATTATTTTCGAGAGAACCACGCCCAATTTACTCCCAGGGAGTGATTGCTCCCTGCTCCCTTACTCGAGGATCGGTCCCCAGAAACAAAAGGTGGGGCTTGTTTTGACGGATATTAGGCGTGAATTTCGCAACAGCCTAACCCTCAAACCATATGAAAATATAAAATATATGCCCTTTATTCAAAATTTTGAGGGAAAGAACATTTTTTTTTTCTGAAAATTATGACACCGACACTGACGTGACTCGAAACAAATGACACAATGACAAATGCAGTTTTATTTGATGGTTTTTGGATCAGATCATTTTGGGTCAGTTCATTTAAAAGTAAACTGATCCAGTATGCCAATAAAAAGCAACTAATAAAACGTCCTAGATGTAAAATTTTAGTGATCTGGGTCAAATTGACCTGATTTGAGATGTAAATAAAAAGCAGCTTTTGATTGTATATTTAGGTTTGAGAGGCCGGGGTGGCGCAACGTGTAAAGCGTTGGATCAGTAAGTGGGAACCGGCCCGGTGCTGGGTTCGATCCGCAGCAATGGCAATAGACCGTGAAAAGTCGAATGCCTGGTATTATAGCGGAACTCACGAGGCAAAGTGCAAAAGGTATTGTTGTTCTCCCTGTTCACGCCGGTAACCAGGCCGGAGAGAATCGGATATTCGCGTAGGGAACGGATAACAAAGATACACTCGCCAGTTGGTAGAGCCACCGCGAGCGCGGCTGTTTCTCCAGTACACACTGTTAGATCAGTCCCTGCTCCGATGGGGTCGAGGACCGTGTGGTTCGAAGTCCACGTTAAAATGTAGGTCTCATTGCAAGGAATGTAAAAGCCGGTCCTCCCGCCTTACCCTTCGATCCCGTCTGCCGTATATGACGCGCCGTTACATATATATATATATATATATATATAGGGTTATTCACGTTATTCGACACGAAACATTATGGGTAAAGTATCTGATTTCAAAGATTTTTTTTTTCTGAATGAATAGGGACCCTTTAGGGCTACATTTTAAAAATATTTTCATGTAATACAGGGTGTCCCTAAAACACGAAACGTATCAAAGTTGTATTTTTTTAAATGGAATACCTTGTATATTATTTCATTTTTGGTTTGCATGATCAAGATTAAGGTAAGTTTAATTGAGGTTCAATACACCTAAACCTTATGGTTTTTGAAATATCTTCAATTTTGCGAAAATGTAGTATTCATTTGAATGCTTAATTTCTCCAATTGATCAAGTTTGATGTCACACTTATGAAACTTTTAATAACTTATACAGGGTGTCTAAAAATTATGGTTAAATAATCAATATCTTTAAACGGTAATAGCTTGTTTAATTCAAACGGGATACCCTGTATTTTATGTCAACAACAGATGTAGAATTCAATCATCTATCAATTATTATTATACGTTCCTATAGCTAACTTCTCACGTTTTCAAGTAAAGCGAAGAAAAAGAAAAAAAATAGGTTTCTCATTAACACCAATAGATGGAGATGCCGTCTCCAAACCCTCGTTAGGAACATTATTTCACCTATGGTATTTTGACAACTTCTATTATTATTTCCTTAAAGTTGTCAGTTATTAATTAATTATTAATTACCACCTAATTACCAGAAATATTTGAGTTTTAATGTCAAAAATGGCGTTTGTAGGCTCCAATTTAAATGTGAACTCTACCTATAATTCATTATTCAACTTGTGTTGGATTCCTTGTTGAAAGGGACCTTATATGAAAGATTTTTTACAATATTTTGAAAACTATTAACACAGCGAGGGTGGTCAAAGGATAAGATCAAAAATGAAATCGAGAAAACTGCCAAAAATCAATTTTTTCAAATGAAAACACCCAAATTTTTTAATTGGATCGTATTAAGCATTTGAAATAAAGGTGAGTTTGTAGGTATAAGATTGTCCTTTCCAATTTTTTTTTTCTTTAATTTTGAAGTGGACAATTTTATTCAAACATACCTTCATTTCCAATGCTCCATAAGATGAAATTATGAAATTTGGTGGTTTCCATTGAAAAAAATTATTTCTTCAGTTTTTTTTATTTCATTTTTGATCACCTCGTATTAATAGCTATACAAATATTGTGAAAAATCTTTTATAGTAGGTCTCTTCTAACAAGGAATCCAACTCAAATTCAATAGGTAATCAAGGCTTTCTTATAGGTAAAATTCACATTTAACTTGGAGCCTACAAACGTCATTTTTGACATAAAAACTCAAATATTTCAAAGGCTCGTATACTTGGACAGAGGACATGATACATCAAATCTGCATAGAATTCCGTCAAACGGTATAATTTCGATAATGAGGGGTAATTTCGATCAAGTACGCCCTTGTCTGGAAAATAGTGTCTCCGTCCGAAGGGTTGCGTGGTCATCGAGTCGTCAGCTGTGCACCGGTCTCGATTAGAGTATAGTAGTGCTCGAGTGTAGAAGAGTTTAGGGATAAATAAGCTAAGTTCTTGTAGAAAGACGTGTTCATAAAAAACTAATAGTTGGCGAAAATTGAATCATGCAAAAACGACTGATTCCACAGCCAACAGCTCGCGCGAAGGAAAGGAATTTTTCTTGAGATTTCCCCTCCTTTATAAATAATTTCCCCTCATTTCTATTAGGGGGAAAAGCGCAGAGATGTAATTTTTTTCGTATTATGCATTCAAAAAAACACGAAAGCCAAACTAGACAAAAACGTCCATAATTGATACTCAATAATGCTGCTTTATTTGTCAAATTCCACAAATAGAGCTTTGAAAACAATAAAAGCTATAACAAGAAAAGGAACACAAATTCATATATTATGGGTATACATAACGTTAAAAATAAACGACGTCTATTCTTAACAACAAAATAAAAAGTATCTATAAGTCTTAAGTAGGTGATTATTAAAAAAAAAAAGGTGATGTCTAGAGTCTCAGTTTCATCAGTAGATATATTATATTATTATGTCTTCATCGTTTTAATTTTCTCTAACACATCTGGTTTGAGAACGTAATTATAGCATTGCATTCTACTGGAACCGGAATTTTCATTAGACTAGCTTCACACTACTGCTGTGAAAAGGCGGCGAATTACTGGTTGCTCATTGCATTTTCCAGATCCATGTTCTGCTTATAATGAATGAGTCACCCTATCTACAAATTGAGACGTCCCGGTATTATTCCCATGCTTGGCTTCTCTAGTTTTTTTTATTTTCGATGACCGGTAACAAACCGCCAGAATTCTCGTAGCCGCTAAATTGAAAAAAAAACCGCAATGGACAATTTGCATACATTTTCAAATGAGTTGAAATTTTATATATAGTCTGTTCATGGCTTTCTTGCGGTTACGTCATACTTTTCCGTCTCTCTCTTACACATTGAAAAAAAAATCACGTACGTCTGGATGAGGGTCTTTCGGATCAATTTGACAAATGTCACATGTGGAGCGATGAATCTACGACATACTACCAAACGTCAAATACTGTGACGTGACCGCAGAAAAGCCTTGAACAAGCTGTACGTTTTCTAGACATTATTTGAAAGTCACTAGCGAAAAAATTTCTCCGAAATACCCAAAAATATACTAAATAAATGAAAAAGAAAACGCGAATTTCACTGCATGATCGCAAAAGAGGTGGGGCCATATTACCCTTCCGAGAGAGAGAGAGTCATCTCAGTTAATACGTCAGACGGCGATAGATAGTGTATTCTGTGACGTAGTGGATGCTGATTGGCGCTCTTTAATCGGTGATTACTACGTTATTAGAGGTCGTAGCTTGATTTTTTAAACATCAATGGCATCAGTACTTACTTATCCTTATATTTTTCATATTTTTAAAAAATGTGCAAATTGTCCATTGAGTTTGTCAAACCGCCAGATTTAGCGGCAAAACCGCTAAGTTGGCAACAATGGAAAAAAGTTCGTGGATATATGGGAAAACATAGTTACTTGTGAATGGGAATAAACAAAAACAAAACTATTATTCTTTTTTTTAAGGCTCTGGAGGATCTAAAAGAAAAAAAAACTCATTATTGGAGGGTAATTTCGACCACCTTCAGTTTTAGAATAATGTCATTACCTTTTAGTTTTCGAAGTAATAGGTACTTGAGGTTATGTTTATGGTTTATTGTGTAAATTTTGTCAGAGAGAGAGTCATTTTATGTCAATAATAATGTTGTTTATTAATTTTTTTCAGATGCCTCGGCACTACTAAAAAAAAATTGGAATTCGGGGAAAGAGAAATTATGATGAACAATATCTTCGGATGAATGAACTGTCTCTCAACACCATATACCTATAAGGCTATATAGTTTTATAGGTATATGCTCAACACAATGCGTAAAAAAAAGTGTGTTTTTTGTTTATCCGGTGATTCCGGTTATATCTATTATAACATTTCATCAAATTGAAAGAAAGGTCAGGTTAAAAGGAGAGAAACGTGGAAGGCACACCTTTTACCTAAACGAGAAAGAACAGATGTGCTTGAAAGTGAGATTAGTTACCAATGTTTTTTACCAAAGTGAGATAAGTTTTTTTTGCAAAGAATTTTTTTTTTAGTTTTAAGAATGTTCTATTGATTTTTTAATATTTTTTTTTAAATAATTATGTTTAAGTTTACCTATATCTGTTGAAAAAGAGTGAATAAAGAAGTTTATTCTTCTATTTTTCGATGAATTTATTGACCTCCATTGAAAAAAGAAGAGAAGTTTGTTCTTATTTTTCATTTTTTTTTATCGACTTTACCTTCTTGAAAGGTAAAGTTGATTTTTTCTATGAATTTAAATGGGTGATCGACTTTACCCCAATATGCGGGGTAAAGTCTATCGGTCTTTGAGGCAAAATAAAAGTCCAATGGTCAAACTTGAAAAAATGATAATGGGCTCACGAAATGACTTGATATTCAAAGTAACTTAATTTTCAATTTCACTAAAAAAAAAATGAAATGTTTTTGTCAACACACTAGAAAAACCTTTATTTTTGATCGACTTTCCCCCATTTGACGGTTCTACGTAGAATCCAAAAATGTAATAACATGCTCCATTTAAAACAAGAGAGTTGACACCTACTTCCGGTACAACCGGAAGTCTCACAACATAGCTTTTATTTCAATTGAAGAGAGCATCCTTGAATATCTCACCATACAAATTTTCAGAATTCCAATCGCTTTATTTTTCGAGATTCTAATGGACGGCCATCGTGAGACACCCTGTATGTATACAGGGTGGACCAGAAGTAATGGAACATACGGTAACAGTAGATTCCTCACACAAAAATATTCCGATGAACCTCAACTTGTCCATTCCAGAAGTTGATATCAACAGAGATACAGGGTGTCAAAGTTGAATTTCAACATTTGATTTTCTCAAATAACTTTCGAAATAATCAAGTAATATCGATGAAATTTCGAATATGGCGATTGTTTGACATGCAAAATTCAAATCTGAGCACGGAATTGCTCTTACTTGTAGGGGGCGCCACTTACACACCTCATTCATTCAAGTAGTCAGAACTTTTTTATACGCACTCGTACATGTTTTTTAAATTGAAAAAATGATTTTTCCATCATCTTTACATGGAAAATGTATAGGCACTTTGTAAAAACTAGGAGTAAGCTTTTTTAAGATATTTGATCTTGAAGTAAACCATGCAATGTGTTTTAAATGGAAAATTTTGAAAATGAATATAGGAGGCTTTGAAAACGGCGTTATCATGGCAATTTTTACATTAGCTTGAATGCTCAATGTTTCTTGATTAAAAAATTTGATCTAATTTCACATTTTTTTTTACTTTTTTTTTGTAAGAAACATTGAACATCGAGACACTTGTCAAAATTACCGTGACAACGGCATTTTCGATGGCCCCTATGTTAATTTTCAAAATTTTCCATCCGAAACAACATTGCATAGAATACTTCATTTTTTCAATTCAATAACAAATGTTCGAGTGTGCGTACAAAAAAGTTATAGCTATTTGAATGAGTGGAATGATGTGTAAGTGGCGCCCTCTACATGTCAAACCCATACCAAGGCCATATTGCATGGCAAACAAGCCCGTCCCGTATACGAAATTTCATCAAAATAACTTTATTATTTCGAAAGTTACTTGAAAAAAATCAAAAATTGATATTTAACTTTGGCACCCTGTATCTCTCTTGATATCAACTTTCGGAATAGACAAGTTGCGAGGTTGATCGCAATATTTTTGTGTGAGAAATCTACTGTTACCGTAGTACTTCTGGTCCACCCTGTATACAGGGTGTTCCACAGGGTGTTCCATTATTATTTCGGAAAACTTCGAGATTAGTTTCCCCGCTTTAAAATAAGACGTCCCTGTATTATATTTTTAACTAATAAAAACGATTTCTTTATCACTTTCACGCAGAAAATGCATATTTGTTAGAAGTCGCTGAGGGCAACCATTCTCGAGATATGTATTTGGATTTGAAATAATGAATACATGTGATTATGAAATTATGGCCAAGCATGGTGTTTCTTTGATAGTGTCAAAAATATAGGATGAGTTCGCCTGCTTTCAAAATAAGAAAACAAAAATGAACATGTTGTGTCCGGAAATGCTTTGTAACAGAGCTACAAGGGATTAAAGTTTTTATTTTATTTAATTTTTTCCAGTTTTTCAATTTGTTTTTGTTTTAATGATATTTGAATAAGAGTGGTTGAAAACATTACACACAGGTCGACTTTTATCTTTTTCACTGAAAATAATAATATGAAGCAATCATGCGAGATATGTTATAACTTCGAGCAGGTTCGCCATAATTTCAAAATCCCATGTATTAATTATTTCAAATCCAAATATTTCGAGAATGGTTGCAAGTAGTGATTTCTAAAATGTATACATTTTCTGAGTAAAAACTATAGAGAAATCTGTTTTTTCAGTTAAAAGTAAAATACAAGTTCGTCCAAAAAAGTTATGGCTGTTCATAACAGGTAAAATTCGTATAGGTAGCGCCCTCTACAAGCTAGAGCCTTACTAAGGTCAAAGTCGAATTTCGCATGATAAGAAACTCTCAATCTCCAATTATCATCAAAAGATCGAGATTGGTTCAAATATTATTCAGAAAAAACAAAAATGAAACTAAATTTTCAACACCCTGTAGCTCTGTGGAGAAGCATTTCCAGATACATGTTTATAAAAAGTATTGTTCTTATTTTGCGGGAAAAGACATCCCAGATTTTTTCGCAATATTAATATTCTGATCTAAATATTTTTTGAGTTGATACGTGTATGGACCACTTTAGACCCGTATTGAATTTCGTCGATATCCATGATGTGCGTATCGTGGTCGATATCGTCGTCAACACGATGTCACGAGTCACGATGAACAAACTGAAATGTAAGGTTTACATTCAGTTTCATTTCGAAGTGCAACTCTGAAATTTCACCTTGACAAATGTGAATCATATGTTACCACCACATTCAATTTTCACGCTCACGCCAAATAAATTGTAGATGTTACCATATGATTCCCATTTGGCAAGTGGAAATTTGACAGTACCACTTCGAAATGAAATTGAATGTAAACGTTGTAAACCAGGCAGAAAGCATGCGCGTTTGTTTGCGGTACGAGAGCACCATCGTTGCCAAATCCACTACCTAGCATTCGAAATGTCATATTGTCATGACGCAGTTGTGACTTGACATATTCTTGAAAAGCGGGAAAAATGTTGTTGTTGACATTTCTGTTGGTTGTTGGTTGGTTGAATTTATTTATCAGTCGGAATCGGTTGATAAAAGACACAAAGAATCCCCCTTTAGAGCTTCAAGTCAAATGGCGGAGACTGAACATAGAATAACTTCTGCGACCGATTAATAGATGGCGCAACTGGGCGTCAAGAATATAGAAAACTGTAGTATGTAGTACCTAGATGTTCGAATTGACAGCTGTCAGCGTCATTCGCGTAGGAGCATCATGTAAGGTTTACCATGTTCACATGAATTTCATTTCGAAGTGGAACTGTCAAATTTCCGCTTGGCAAGCGGGAATCATAATATGCTAACATTCCCATTTTATTTGTGTTCAAAGTCAAGCTTACGCTCAATACAATGTAGATATGTAGATGGTACCATATGATTCTGGTTTGCCAAGCGGAAATTTGACAGTTCCATTTTGAAATTAAATTCAATGTAGACCTGGCAGCATCAGCATCAGCCATTTGTATTTTCGGTGTTTATGGTGTTTGATGGTGTGGCGACTCCTTCGAAGACTCGGCAACACCGCAAACAGATTCTGGTGCCGCGCTCTGAATGATCCGTCATTCTTGTCCGTCACGTCAATCCCGCCTGCCTCTTGCCACTACGCAGCTGATGGAACGAGAAAAATTCACGGCAGCGATTCATCCATATACTTATAAATACAATATACCGCGGGCAGCTTGTCGGGACTCCCGCGAGGATGTTGAAACAGACATATACTTTTACACATAAGTCTGTCCTTGGTTAGGAGATTGAATTATGCGCAGAATCGATTTTCGAGAATTGTGATTCGCCGGCTGAAACATGGCGGAAACAGTGCTGCATGCTTAATATCAGCTGTTGTATCGACGTATTTTTAAATTTTTCGCGGGATTCCGAAAAAAAATGACGTGAATTCACATGTGGGGTGGTTGATAAATATTATGAGCATGAGTGGAAAATATGTTCATGAATTCATCTTATCTTATCCAGGATTTTGTGTTTAGGTGTGAGATTGCATAAGATTTAACATTTTTGTGCAACAAAATCCCTACAAAATATTATTTATTATTGATTCAAAAACGATTTGAATTAGTTTCGTGATTTGTTCTCGATTATACATTGAAATATTATGGTTACTTAATAGTTTTTGAAGCAATATAGGTATCACCAGAGATTGGTAAGGTTTTACTTTATAAACTTTGTGTACCTAGGTAGGTATAATGTTTTTGTCATTATTATCGCTCATATTTTTAACAGTTCGAGGTATTTGCGGTAGATATCTTAAATCAAGTGAGATTAATTCAGAGGTAGGTGAATAGACGATAGAGAGTAGACCGATATCGACGTTCTCCTAGTTTTGTAACAGAAGGAGTAATACACGGAGATTTGTAAAATCAAACAGCTCTTTCTTGGTTTCCACCATATTTGTATTCATAAGTATGTTTTTCAATAATGAAATAAGGGTAAAATCCATCAATCAAGCTTTTAGAATATGCCATAATATACATAAATAAAACAAAAGCTCCCATAAGCGGGCAGTCACGGTTCCAGCTTTTTTGTTCGCTTATGGGAGGTGCCCGCTTAAGAGAAATTTTCATCGAATGTTCATATTATACTTATAAATAAAAGTATATACAAATGTGTTAAAACATAGATTTAAAATTGGTTCCAAGAAATTTGACCGTTTAAGGGAGATAATCGCTTATTAGAGCTGCCCGTCAAAGACTTTATTATAAAATCAAAAGAAAATAGTAATTTTCTGTGCGGTAGTGCAATCACATCTCATAGGTCTTACTAAACTTTCTTACTTTATACTTACTTCTCAGAGACACTTCGACGAACTGTTCCAGACCTTTCCAGTTTTCAAGTTTAAATTTAGTGAAATATCCATATAATATGTACCATTTTATAATATAGTCTTATTATAAAATGTATGTACTTATATGGAAATATCTTATAGGTACAATTTTTGATGTAGGTATAACTGGTAGTGATCGACCGATATGACTTTTTTAGCCGATACCAATATATATCGGCATATCGGCCTCTTGGTCATTAATATAGCACTCATTATTATTATTAATATTTATTGTGGACAAAACATGTTTTATATCTTCAATTTAAATATTTCAAATTTGTAAACTCAAATCATTTGTCGCGCAACGCAAGATGAAAACCTTAAAATAGAACTTTGACACCGTTAGTGTTTTAAAAAAAAAACGTGTTTTTTATCCAAAAAAAACGGGCCAATTTGGAAAAAATATTTTTTAATTTTTGTTTGCTGTTTTGTTAGTTATCCATTAACAACTCATTTACGTAATTTGCAATGATTCTTTGTTAAAAATTGGTTGAATATAAGGTCTGAGGACCATAGTGAGTTTTTCAAAATATGAATCTGAACAAAATTAGGTTTATTGATTTAGTTTCTGAAATAATATTTGGGTTTGATTTTTTTCAAGTTCTTTTATGTGTTGTTGTATTTGATGAAGGAAAAAAGTCGTTTTTTTTTTGGCAGTGGAAAAAAAAACGTATTTTGTCGGAAGGAAAACAACGGAATTTCTTTCACTAGGCAGTGGGCACCGCTGTAATACACGGTAATTTTCAGTATTGTGGGGATTCAATGAAATTATTCTTAATTTAAACTGTTTTTGTCCTAAGTGATTCCTCTGTTTGAATAAAAATGTTTTAAAGCTTGCTTAAACATACAAACAAACAGGTGTTATTGGCGTCCCCTAAAAGTTAGAGCAATTCCGTGCTCAGATATGAATTTTGCATGTCAAACAGATATACCAAATTTCATCAATATAATTTGATTATTTCTAAAGAATCCAAAACAACGGTAGCACAACAAAGAACAAACAACCATGAATCAATAATGGCGTCTTTTCAACGTTCCCGTTCAATTCAGCCGGCTCTAGCTCCTTGTCCGTCTCCGTCGTGACAATTTGAAACCGAGCCAATAGGAAATGGTATTTCGCGCATGAGTAGTACATCAAAATCCTAACCAAGGATTGCCTTATGGGATTCTTCTGTATTCTCCTTCTCACTTCTTCGCGGGAAATCCCTCTCATTTGCCTTATGGGACGCACGCGGTATATTGTATTTATAAGTATATGGATTCATCGAACATCGGTCGAATTTTACCACGTGAAGAGAAATCCCGAATCATCCGTTCAATCTCAACGGCAATTTCACCGGCAACGTGCCCAAATTATCCGTCTCGTGACCGCGTATATTAGTAACTGTATATATTTCCGCATTATAAGTTTTGTGTTATAAGTTGGACTTTTATTTCACTGCACTAGTCAAAGTCGGCGTTTTGGTTGAACCCTGTCCCCCGCAGTTGGACCCAGGGCTCCGAGTCCCGCACAGTGGTGACCCCGTGAGTTTTTTTTTAAGTGATTATAGTGCCAGACTTTGGACAGAAACTCTGCTCGAAGTTAGTTCTTGGTGGGACCCACAGACGCCCGTTTCATCATGGACGGAGCCCTAAATGACGACCAGGCTCGCAACGAGGCGGTCCAGAACCAGCCCCCTCCCGCACCCGGAGGTATCAACGCCGTGGCACACTGCAAACTGCCACCCTTTTGGCGCACGAAGCCGGAGCTCTGTTTTTTTCAGGTAGAGAGTCAGTTCCAGGTACATCATGTGACCAATGACACCTCCAAATACCACTTGGTCGTAACCACGCTAGACCACGAGACGATCTCGGACCTCTCAGATATCATCAGGTCTCCGCCACCCTCAGATAAGTACCCTGCCATTAAGTCTGCCATTCTTGCACGACTAGCCGACTCGCCAGACGCGCAACTTCAAAAATTTTTGACAGGTACTGAACTAGGCGACAGAAAACCTTACCAGCTACTTCGCCATATGCGTTCCTTGGCTGGAACGTCCGTTGTGAATGACGTCCTCAAAGTTCTATGGCTTGACTCGCTACCGCAACAAACACGCCGTTTGTTGATCCTCTGCAAAGGCCAGACGCTCGAGGAATTTGCAGCAGTTGCAGACAAAGTTCTCGACATGGGACCCTCCGTCATGGCCACCTCACATCAGCCCTCTCCTGCCGTTGAAGCGGCCTTCCACCGCAAAGCTGCGGACCCAGGCCACGACAAGGTTGCTGAGGAGCTCTCCGCCCCACGTTTGGGCCTCACTCAGTTGGCTGCCGCCACCCAAGTTGCCTTGCAGCGTCAGTCATCCGCCACCAGCCAGCCAAAACACCCAGTCGCTGGCAATCACCAGAACACATCTGAACCTCAGCAGGCTCAGGTTATTGCTGGTATCATGCCAAGTTTTGCACGTCAGCCACCCGCTGCAAACAGCCCTGCTCATTCAGAATACTAGTCGCCTCAACCGCTCCGTAGGAAAACTAACTTCGCCGGAGTGGAACTCGGCGGCCACTCCTGGCATTTTCACTGAATGCCGACTTTTTGTTTCAGATCGAAACACCTCCACCCGTTTTCTGGTGGACTCTGGCTCCGTACTCTCCATAATCCCCAAGCGGCTTGTTGCTAGGCCTCTTAGGAAGCAAAGTTTGATACTACAGGCTGCCAACGGCACACTCATCCACACTTTTGGCACTCAGCGCCTTTCCTTGAGCCTGGGTTTTCGCCGTCCTATTCAGTGGGATTTTGTCGTCGCGGATGTTCACACAGCCATCCTGGGTGCCGACGCCATGAAGCATCATGTTCTGGTCATCGACCTCCGCAGCCGTCGCCTGTTTCACGGTTTCACCAGCCATTCGACTATCTGCACTCCAGGACCCACGCCTGTCGTCCACTCCGTCAGCATCGCCGCAGCACCGTCTTACCCTGACGGACCTCTCCGAGATGTCTACAAGAGTCTCGTCGATCGCTTTGCTTAAGTTGCAACGCCACCTGGCGGCATGGCCTCCGTTCCTGACCTACCAGTGGACCACAAAATCGTCACTAGGGGACCCCCAGTTTTCGCTCGACCACGCCGTCTCGTTGGGGAACGCCTCGACGCAGCCAAGAGGGAGTTTGACGCCTTGTTGGAGCGTGGTGTCATACGTCCATCCTCAAGCCAGTGGGCCAGTCCTCTTCACATGGTTCCCAAGCAAGGGGGCGGTTGGCGAGCCACTGGCGACTACCGTCAGCTCAACACTTGCACGGTTCCTGACCGCTACACACTACCCATCATCGAGGACCTTCTGCAAGATTCTCCAGGCCAGTTTTTCTCAATTATTGACCTTCACCGGGCCTTTTACCATATCCCAGTCGCTCCGGAAGACGTGGCCAAGACAGCAGTCACCACACCCTTCGGCCTTTTCGAGTTTGTTGGCATGCCACTCGGTCTCAAAAACGCTGCGCAGACCATGCAGCGCACCATGAACCATCTCCTCAGGAAGCTTGATTTTGTCAGGGTATATCAGGACGACATTCTCGTCATTTCCTGCGACCATGACGAACACCAACGCCACTTGGAGCAGCTCCTGTCGGTTCTGCGAGATGACAAGCTGCACGTCAATTGGAGTAAGTGTCAATTTGGCTCACCCGAAGTTGTTTTCGCAGGATACCTAGTCTCCAAGGAGGGTTTCCGCCAGCACCCAAGACTCGGGCTATCCTCGATTTCCCCAAACCTGACGACTCCACGCAGTTGAGGAGATTTCTCGGCATGCTCAATTTCTACCGCCGCTGTATCCCACATGCTGCTGCCGTCCAAGCCCCGCTAACCGATGCTCAAAGGTAAAAGTCCCAGCTCAGCTGGACTACGAAAGCAGACGTTGCTTTCGACCGCTGCAAGCAGGGAATCGCCTCTGCCTCTACTTCAGCCTTTCTCCTCCATCCGCAACCGCTGGCATTACGAACTGATGCCTCCAACACAGCCATCGGAGCAGTCCTGGACCAACAGCAAACCAATGGGACGTGGGTACCATTGGGGTTTTTCTCCAGGAAGTTGTCCGGCACCGAGCAGCGCTACTCGACTGTAGACCGTGAGCTCCTGGCAGTTTTCGCGGCCATCAAACACTTCCAGCGTATCCTTGAAGGAAGAGGTTTCACTATCTACACCGACCACCGTCCACTCGTTTTCGCTTTGGCCCAGAAGTCCGACAAGGCATCCCCACGGCAGTGCAGACAAATCGACTTCATCGCACAGTTCGCCACCAAGCTCGTCTACACGCCAGGGGATCAAAATGTAGTCGCCGATGCCCTCTCACGTGTAGCGACTATCTCCATGCCCTTGGCACTCAGCTCCAGAGCCATCAGCGAGGCTCAGCTTGCAGACGAGCAGCTTCCGCACCTCCTGGACAACCCACGCCTCCCGATGCACCGCCTCGACATCGACGGACACAGTTTGGTTTTTTGTGATTTCCAGGGCAGCAGCAAACCTTACCTTCCTGTCACCCTCCGTCGACAGGTTTTTGACACGGTCCACCAGCTGTCACACCCGAGCGGACGAGCTACTGCCAAGCGAGTTGCGCTCAAGTACTTCTGGCCAAGTCTTCGCAAGGATGTTTTCCGTTGGGCCAAGCAATGCGTCCCCTGCCAGAAGTCCAAAGTCCACCACCACAATCGCGCCGAGCTGGGAAATTTCACGACACCCGACGGCCGCTTCGACCACATTCATGTGGACTTGATCAAGCTCCCACTGTCTCAAGGGTTCGAGAATTGCCTAACTGTCATCGATCGCTTCACCCGTTGGCCTCTAGCTATACCTGTTATGGACACAACGGTACCCACAATCGCTCGCGCCCTTTTCGACAGATGGATTGCCCTGTTTGGCACTCCGCTTACAATCACCTCGGTCCAGGGCCGTCAATTCGAGGCGGACCTTTTTGCTCAGCTCAGCCAGCTCGTCGGCGCCAAGCACATCCACACAACTCCGTACCATCCGCAGGCCAATGGTATGGTTGAGCGCATGCATCGCACCTTGAAAGCACCGCTCAAATGTTCTCCCGAGACTCTTTGGACTCAAGCACTTCCAGCAGTCCTTCTGGGTCACCGCACAACTTTCAAGGAGGATCTGCAGGCCTCACCTGCCGAGATGGTTTTTGGAACATCCCTCCGGATCCCTGGTGAGTTTATCTCTCCACAGAACTCCTCCAGCAGCAGCCCGACAAATTTTGTATCGGACCTTCGGCGTCTGTTCCACGCTATCCGGCCAGTTCCTGCAGCCAGACACGTCGACCAACACCCGTTCGTTTTCAAGGACCTTCAGACGTGTGACTACGTTTTCCGTCGCACAGACGCTGTCCGGAAGCCCTTGGAACCCCCGTACACTGGTCCTCACCGCATAATCAAAAGAGTTGACGATCGCTCTTTTGTCATCGATGTCAACGGCCCAGCTCAAGCCGGCCTATCTCGCCCCAGCAGACGTTCCGCAGCCTCAACAGCCAGACGACTGTTTCCGCAACCTCCATTTACTCCAGTGAGACAGCCATTTCAGTCTCCGTTGGCCTCGCCTTCACTGATTCCCCCAGCTACGTTCCAGCCTCAAAGTCACGTGCCCATCATCCTCAGGCGACCAATCATTCCATGTCCTTCGCAGCCTGCGAAGGCCACTGGGGGGGAGTAACTGTGGCGACTCCTTCGAAGACTCGGCAACACCGCAAACAGATTCTGGTGCCGCGCTCTGAATGATCCGTCATTCTTGTCCGTCACGTCAATCCCGCCTGCCTCTTGCCACTACGCAGCTGATGGAAGATGGAACGAGAAAAATTCACGGCCACGGCAGCGATTCATCGGTCGAATTTTACCACGTGAAGAGAAATCCCGAATCATCCGTTCAATCTCAACGGCAATTTCACCGGCAACGTGCCCAAATTATCCGTCTCGTGACCGCGTATGCGTATATCAGTAACTGTATATATTTCCGCATTATAAGTTGGACTTTTATTTCACTGCACTAGTCAAAGTCGGCGTTTTGGTTGAACCTTGTCCCCCGCAGTTGGACCCAGGGCTCCGAGACCCGCACAATGTTTTTTTTGTGTTTTTGAGTTTTGATATTTTGATTGGTATTAGTGAGTTTTCGAGGACAAGTGTTCGAGAAAATATTATTTGAGAAATTTGCTTCTTATATCAAGTCCTGTCTCCTGTAACAAGGAAAACTCCGACTTCAAATTCACCCTGTATACTTTCAGAAAAATAATAATTACAAAAACTCAAAACTTCAAATTTTCAAAAAATATTATGCTTTTTTTGTTTAGTTTTCTAAACCCACGTACCAGATTTGAAAAAAAATTGAAAAACCGTCATTTTTTTCATGTTTTATTGGCCTACTTTTTTTTTCATCAAAAAATACGTCATCAGTTTCAACATTATACAAGCTGCTTCCTAACATTTCTGACAAAATGAGGTTGGTGAATCCTCACCTAATTCTAAGAGGAAAATGTAGAATAATTTTTTTTCGCAATAAGCCGCTTAGTCTTCGAAATACAGGGTGTTCAGAATTGTTTTTTTATTTAAAAAAAACGTCAAACAGAAACCAAAACAAAGTAAACACATTTGGTTGCCATGAACCGAAGCAAATTGGTTCAACAGTAGTTGAAATAAAAATAAAAAACCAATTTTGAAATACATTTTTAACTTCCTGTATTTCGAAAATTAAGCAACTTACGAAAAAAAGTTTACTCTACTTTTTCATCTCAGAATTAGGTGAGGATTCACCTTCCGCATTTTGTCAGAAAGGTTAGGAAACCCATAAGAAAATGTTTTGAAAACAAAAATAGTTAATTCATGAACATTCCAAATGTTTATAAATTGTGCCATGATTGCATACCTACATATCTACTTGCTTCAATTTCAACATTTGATAGGAACATAGGTACCTACATTTTCTATTCATTAAGATTACGAAAAAAAAACATGTAGGTATGTATACAGGGTTATCTATTATATTTTGACCCCCACCTACAGCTCTATTATTATGAGTGATAGAAAGAAACATTGAATACAAAAGTTTTTGGTTTTATCACACAGTATCTTTTAGTGATAGCGGAAATAAAAAATCGACTTTACAACATTATTTTTTTATGTATATTAATGTCCAAAATGATAGATATTTTTTTCTGATTCCATATTTATAATATATGTCTGTATTTGGTTCAGTCGGTTTTGCGCTATTCAAGTTCAAAGTCTCATGAAAATTACATTACGTTGTTCTGGATTCTACCATATTAGTCCAGCAGGCAGTGCAATTTTTTTCGACTTTTTTTCCCAGCCGCTGTATTTGAATGAAGCTTTTCTTTCAGTGACAAAAAACAAGAATTTTTGAGTCTGGCTAAAATTTCTGGATTGAATGTAAATTTGAACTGAATAGCGCAAAATCGGCTGAACCAAATACCAATATAATATATAATATATTTTGAATCAGAAGAAACGTTGTTCCATTTAAAAAAATATTACTTAATCATTTTTTTCTATTTTATTTATATTATTTATTTATAATAGATAACCCTGTACCTATCATTGCTATCAAATGTTGGAATTAGATCAAGCGAAATATGTATGCAATTATAGCATAATTTTATAAACGTATTTGGAACCTTCAGTTTCTAAACACGAAAATAAAATCAGAGTTACACAAATTTCTTAAAAAATCGGTCTTCGCTTAGAAAACAGAATAAAATTACCTGAATGCATATTTCAAATATATTGCATATCAAATTAAACCAGTATAATCGAATTAAAGAAAAAATGAATTATTATGAGCTATTCTTATGTAAGCAACAAAGGGTTCATAAACATTGAATTAGTATAAATTAAAAATAATGAGAAAAACTCCCTGTAAAGCTTAATTTAACGACGACTTTCAAAGTAACGGTAAAAAATAACGTTGTAGCATTGCGATAACTCTACCATTAGTTCTGCGACCGGTTTCGAGGGGGCGCAAAAACTTGTAACCATTAATGTACATGGAGCTTCCTACTCTAGAGGGGGATTCTTTGTGATAAAAGATTCTAAAGTGCTCAAAACAAACAGTAAAGCTGATTATACTATTTCGTGCTGGGTGGGAGTCACGGACTTGAATATAAAATGGACTGCTAATACCATGTTAAGAGATGTACAACACACTGGGGGCTGCCATATTGCTTTTTTCGTGAAGGTATATTTATGTTGGTAGCATTGAAAAAGCGGCAAATTTAATTTAATCATGTTTGTTTTCAAATCAAATCAAATCAAAATAAGCTTTATTGTCCAAGTACAACATACTTATTGACAAAGCGAAATTGGCCTTATGATAATAAATAAAAACAAATAAACAACAATTTAACATGCGAGACTGGTTGAAAAATATTCATCCACGCTGTAGAAAGCATGATTTAGAAGTAGGGACTTGACTTTTTTTCTAAATACCCTTGCTACTCGGATTCTTCTCAATTCAATGGGCAGTTGATTGAAAATCTTCTTGCTGTCATAAAATATCGAGGACTTGAGAAACGACGATGTCGGGATAGGGAGATTTATGAGGTGGGAGGTGCGTGTTCTTTTATTGGAGGCTGAATGGATTATATGGGCGTACTTCTTGTGCATCAAGCACGATGTTTCCAATATGAAGAGACCGGGAAGTGTGAGGATGCTTTGCCTTTTAAAGTATGGCTTACAGGACGTTCTTTGGTTCAAGCCATAAAGAAACCTGATCGCTCTCTTTTGTATTTTAAAAATACTGTTGAACAGTCCCACGGAGCATGAGCCCCAAAAGCAAATTCCATATCTCATCCTAGACGACACGAGACAGAAATACACATTCCTGGCTATCGATGCACCCATCAGTTCTCTCCTCACCAAACGAACCGCATAACATCCCCGAGACAGCTCACTGCAAAGACCCAAGACATGAGACTCGAACTTCAACCTGTTGTCAATGAGCAATCCAAGAAATTTAATTTCTGTTGTGTTCTTCACCTCTTGTCCCTCAATTGAGATACTATTGATGGTGTTGGATCTGAAGTGCATGACATTAGTCTTGGATACATTGAATGAGAGGCAGTTTGAGTCACACCAACCCTTAACAGCAGCAAGGTCGTGGTCAACCATTACCCTCAGGGTGCTCGGATCTTTATGATGCCACAACAGAGTTGTGTCGTCGGCAAATGATGTACATTGACCATGCCTGACAACTGTAGGGAGATCATTTCCCAAGGAACATTTTTACGGCTTATTGGTTTAAAGCAAGCTTTATGTAGGTTTTAAGGTGGTTCTACTTAAGTGTCATGTTTTAAGGAGGTTTTAACTCAAACCAAATATGCCTTACGGCATAATGATCCTAAAACAAGGTTTTAACATTAGCTATAAAACTCACTCATAAAACCAATAAGACATTGGTTTTAAGCAAGCCTTATGAAGGTCATTAAATATCTTTGTTACAGCTGTTTGCTCCTAAAACCTCCTTAAGAACTTTAGGCTGTAACTTTGACTGAAAAAGATCAAAATGGTTTTAAGCAATCGGATATATTTACTCCATAAAACCATGATAAAGCTTATTCATTTGGAGGTATATTTGGTTTTATTCGAGGTTTTATTCAAGTCAATGAAAAAGCATGTTTGCTTTAAAATTATCTAGAATAAAACCCTCATAACCTCTTCATGTAACTTGTTCATTTTTTGTGTTCTAACATAAACCGTTGATTGAATAAGTTACAGCATGAACTCAAATGCAAATAAATGGTGTAAAATCAAGAAATTAGGCTATTTCAAAAGACAAAAAAAGAAGAATTATTTAAACATTATAAAAACGAGGGAAAATTTATCAAATTGCTCTAAAAGAACTGAGGATTTAACGTTAGATGTACGAAGCCCACAGGACTTTTCCATAGATACACATCATGAAATAATCAACACTCCAGATCAAACGCTGATGGATACCTCGATGGATACATACAATATTGAGCTACGAAAATTGATTTTCGAATCCAAAACACCTGAAACTGGTAAAATTAACTTGAGCTGCAGGAAATCGGTCATCGGAAAATGAAAATGAATACAAAACACAAAAACAATGCTGAGCTCTGCGCTACCTGTATCTGTAGTTGAGTTCGGCTGGCAGATGTGTCAGATTTTTTGTCACGTGATAACAGTAGAGTCATACACGATCAGATCACGTGCTTCAGCTAGTTTTGATCGAACGCAATAGTCCGGCACGTGATTTGATTGTATATGTTTTGACCGTTATCACGTGACCAAAAATCTGTCACCATGATAAATGCCAAATCCAACGTCGACTGTCCGTCATCTGTCACGAGTGTCACTCTTCCCGCTCTTCTTTTTCTTTTTACAGCCAATTGGCCACATCAGGTAAATCATAGAGTAATAAGGCTTTATGATGAAACAATTCTAGGTCAACCTTACAATCATATTGTTCTATGGATAATCATGAAAGGAGCTGTTGTACTAGAGGCATTATTGGATGTATATAAAAATGGTTCTTAAAGCTTAAGTGTTTTAACGATATCTCAGATATGAACAATTGGCTTTAAAAGCATGACGGCCATATTTTTCACGGTGTCACACATTCGCCATTAATTAAATAATTAGAAAAATAGCATGAACCCATTGAATGGACTTTCCAAGACTTTATTTTTCAGAACATAGTTACCTTTCATTTTTATTCTTTTGTGCACAAATTTGACTGATTTTGATCATTTTTCAATTTCGCCTTAATGCCTTAAAAATATATAAATATATATTTAAACGCAATATTTTCGAGGCGCTGCTGTTTTGTGTGAGTATTTTATATACATTCATCAGAAAATTCTTATTCGTTGGTAAATACATCGCATTATTATAATAATATGTAGTTTATTTGATATAACTCGTTCTGAGATTGAGATGTTCAAATAAAAAATGGATCCTATACCTACCTGCTTGTCCATTTTTATCAATTTCTATGATTGGATCTCATAACTGTCAAAATACAACGATAGAGCTCGCATAAAACAAATAACTCCCAACAACCACAAGTACAAGAAAAACTGGTTATATGATGTTCCAAATTAGCAAAATAGCTATTTTCCTAACAAGTGTGGGAAGAGAAATTTCCGACACGAGAGTGCGTAGCACTCGAGTGTTGGAAATTTCTTCCCACAAGTGTTAGGAACGATATTTTTTCTACGAGCTTATTGAAAAAAGAATATCAGATTAATGTTATAATGTGAAATTTATTTATTTGAAACAATAACTTGACAAAACCATCGGTAACCTGGGTAGATCAACAGTATAACTTATTCGTTGTCAGAATATAGTGATTGTCATAATTTCTTCCCGCAAGTGTTAGGAACTATATTTTTTCTACGAGCTTATATGAAGGCGATTACTTATGCGAAAACATAACTATCATTGTTATATGTGAAATGTATGTTATTTATTTGAAACAATAATACACAATTTGACAAAACCATCGGTAACCTGGGTGAATAAACAATATAATTATTCGTTATCACAGTGATGTCACTTTTTTTTTAATAAAATGCGAGTGTACAGAAGTCAAAATGAAAATTTTATTAAAGCATATAAGTATTTATAATGGAAATGGATTACGTTATGAAAACTGAAAACAATTTTATTTCAAAAATGCAATCAAAAATGTTACTTATGATAATTTATATTAAAAGTACAATTATTCATATGTTGCACATTTAAGATTGAAGTTAAATCAAACAAACGGTTTGAGCAAGATGGTACATCATCAGACACAGCAGCATTTATGGTGTCGTTGGAAGTAGTAGCTTTAGCTGCCGGCTGCAGACATGTGGTCGACTCGATTTGATGTATGGTATTATTTTGTGAAACATTATCCGTTGAAATTTTTTTAGCAATTTCCAATTTATGTGCCACTGATTCATCTATGTAACTTTCCGCAACCGTTGAAGATTTCCAACCTCCGTGTCGTTTTAGATCCATAATATCTGTTCCAGAAGAATTGGCCAATAAAGTTGCGGAGGACCTCCGAAAGCAATGTCCGGTAAACTCTTCAGGATTTGGAAGCTTAAGGAATGCGGCTATATCGGAAGGAATTTTCCCAATTTTATTTATTCCTACGCATTGCACTGTACATTTACCATATTGATAATTTATGAAAAACCTTTGATGGGTAGTATTTGATGGACGCAGGTCTATATATTGTCTATAGTACTTCATGTATGTTCCACCGGAAACAACAAATGTTCGTGTTACATGTGTCTTGGTGTCTGGTATTTTGACGACCAAGATGTCTGTTTTGTCTTCGATATTCTCCAAGGATAAATTGGTTAGCTCTTGGCGTCGGCAAGCTCCAGCGATTCCAAATATGGCCACCATTTTGTAAAGCAAATATATGTTGTCCGGAGCTTCGGATAAAAATTTGGCAATATCTTCCTTGGTCAACGTTCTAGACTTCTTAGGTGTACAGCCCGTATTTTTTTGTTTAATAAAGGCAATTACCTTGTAAAATTTGGTGCATGTCCACATTTCTCTTCAGCTTTATCATCGTTTTCAACATAGAATATCTGCACCATATTGTGGACGGCTTCAACTTCTTCATAAGTTCTGCAAAATATGCTAGGTAAACCTCTTCTTTGTCCCATGTATAAACGTTTTTTTTGTGGCACCAATCGTTAAAAAGGGAATATTCATGTTGGTATCTAGCTGAGGATTTCTTCGGCAAAGTTTCTAAAGAAGCTGCGTCAGCACAATCCAAAATTTCTTGAGGAATATCGTGTTCCATTCTGATTTTTGTTACGTATTTTAAACAATACACAATTTGACGAAAATGTAAAATTCGAATGTCAATAAAAGCGTGTGGCCATAGAAATCATCGGTAACCTGGGTGAATCAACAATATAATCTATTCGTTGTCCGAGTGATCGTCACATGAAAACTTGTTGTCATAGAAACCATTCGGTAACCTGGTTGAATCGTCAATATAATAATTCGTTGTCACAGTGAACTTTTCCCACACTCGGGAATCTCTTCCCACACTCGGGAATCTCTTCCCACACTCGGGAAAACTCTTCCCACACTCGGGAAAACTCTTCTCACACTGGTGTGGGAAAAATGCCTTTCCATACAGAAAATAATGTGGAAAGAGCCATTTCCCGCACTCTCGTAGAAAAAGTGTTTTATCAATGTATTTGAAGAAGTCAGTGTTACGGCCAAAGGGTTGTAAGACTAGTCAAGTAGTTTTAAACCGCATATTGTATGTAAGGTTTTATGAGTGCTTTATCGTTTGCTATAAATGTTTCACTTAGGTTTTATAACAAGCTTTAAAATAAGCCGTAACAGCCTCCTTAGGAGTGGGCCCTCAGGGTTGTAAGGAGGTTGTATCGTTGTTTTAATGATATCATTATAACTTATTGGCTTTAAAGGGGTATTATGAAATAGGCTGTAACAACCTCCTATAGGCATTGATAAAACTAAAAATGTTTCTTGGGTTACGTATATCAGAAACAAAAGGGGGCCAAGAACGGATCCTTGTGGAACGCCAGCCAAGATTCTTTCCTCTCCCGAGTCCGTTTCCTGAAACGTGACCCTCTAAGTTCTGTGTGAGAGGTAAGACCTCAACCAATGGTGGAATGTGCCTCTGAATCCATAAACTTCAAGCTTCCGAAGCAAGATGTCATGATTGACGCAATCAAAGGCTTTTGTTAAGTCACAGAAAACTGCTGAAGCTGCCTCACCCAAGTTGAGAGAGCAATAGAGTTCCTCCAATGTGTGAAAAATTGCATCGTCAGTGCTGATCCCAGATTGAAATCCAAACTGTTTAGGAGTCAGTATTTTAAGGGCACTGAGGAAGCTTACCATTCTAGTTTTTACTGCCTTTTCAATAATTTTGCTCAAAGTTGGCAGACGAGAGATTGGCCTGAAATTTGAAGGACAATCCATATCTCCAGACTTGAAAAGTGGAACTATGGAAGCCATCTTAAGAGAAGCAGGAAAACATCCTGTTCCAATGGAGGCATTAATAGCATCACAGAGCGCAATCAGCATGGTCTCCGAGAAGTTCCGAAAAACATCAATAGAGATTTCGTCATGGCCCGAGCTTCTATTCCTTATCTCCGCTATAATTGTTATCAATTCACACACGTCCACAGGAACAAAATAGAAAGTTTCGGAAACATGGGTATCTCTAAGGAATGATAGTGGGTCAATCGCTTGATCAAGGCTTTTGGAAATTTGCTCAGCAATAGAGCAGTAGTAGGCGTTAAACTCCTCAGGACCCAGATTTGATATTGGTTGCTTTTTTTTCCTATTACCATTGAACTCATTGACCATTTTCCAAATTCCCTGTTGTTTGTTGGGAGCTGCTTCTATAATCTCGTCATAATGCCTCCGTTTTGCTGCTTTGATAACTTTTCTAAAGACAACTCTGTACTTTGTATAATAATTCATGAAGATATTGTTATTGCAGAAGAATTTTCTAATTTTGCTCAAACTTCGCATATTCTTGCTGGACACTCTAAGACCACTGGTGACCCATGGCTTTTTTGTCTTTGTTTTGATGTTCCTAATAGGGAAGGAAGCATTGAGGATATTAGTAAGCTTGTGATGGAACATTAGAAGGCCATTTCCGTTATTAACGACCTCGCTCCAATCAACAAGTGAACACAGGCGGTGAAAGTTCATATAGTTATTTTTCGAGAATATGCGCCTCTTTTGTTTTTCCTTGTGACTACACGAGGAAGCGCTCAGTGGGATTCGTCCTACAATCGCTTCATGGTCTGATATGCCAGAACAGACAACAGTACAAGAAATGTTCCTGTGATTGAAGTTTGTGCACATATAATCAATGACAGTTGCAGATGTTGGAGTAATTCTAGTTGGGTTAACAATGTGCATGAAATAGTTATAAGACACCAATAGGTTGCTCAAACAGTTGGCACAAAACATTCCCCCTTAGAACATCATCTGTAATGCTACTGAACGGTCCCAAAATAGTGCGCCGCTCGTGATAGGAAGACAAACTATTTAGGTGTAAATGGTGGATGCATCAGGGACTTGACGTTCATCTAATGCTGTGATCGATTTTTATAGTTTAAGGTAGGGTATGTTCGGTCTTATTATGAATCTTGTTTTGAGTTGGTTTTGCTCGTCATCAGAAAATTATAAGTAGAGGGGGATTCATTTAGACCTTTTGTTTCAAATTGTTAATAAAATACATAAAATGTAATTGGATGCGGAATGTTTATCATGACCTGGAAGAAAAATCTTTGGCATTCAATTTCTGAAAATGATTCGATTGAATGCTGGCCGTGTCTATGCCCCAAGTGGTTTATTCGGAAGGTCAATTTTTGGATCACTCTTAAAAGTATTGCGAACGGTATCTGCCCGATTAGGCAAGTAATTATGGCTTGCAATTTTCGAGTCGTAGCTGGACGGACGGAAAGCAAGACTTTTGACATCACATAGACCCAAAAAGAAAAGTCCAAGCTAGTTTCGGTTCAGGTCATCGAAGCCAACATCACTCGCGTATTGGGCAAATAGGTACCGGTCACAATGCTAAAAAAAGTGATTCAAAATTGGTCCTTTCTAGACCTTCGGCGTAGTCTCGACCATCATTTAACTAAAATTATTGTCAAAAATTATATGTCAATGATTGTTCTTTCAGGTCATGATAAAGATTCCGCCATGCAGTTCCATTTTATGTATTTTATTAACAATTGAAAAAAAAGGTCTAAATGAATCACCCTATATTATGAATAAAGAACGTTAAATACAAAGTTAAAATCAACTTTCTTGAGGCGGATCTGAAAACTTTCAAGTTCTTAATATGAAAAGATATCTTCCTAATAAATTTTTTTTTTGTATCTTTTTCTTTTTTGATAATTAACAAGAGTTACCAATGATAAAATCAAATCTGACTGATTGGCATTACTTATTCTTCTTCCTTATAAATATTTTTTTTGTATCTTTTTTTTTTAATAATTAACAAGAGTTACCAATGATAAAATAAATCCTGATCTGATTAGCATTACCAAGTAGTTTGTCTGCGACATGATACACTTATGACCTTGTGATCATGAACAAAACCATATCAAAACGTGACTTATCATCACCAAACATAACATACCAAAAATTATAAAAATCGATATCAACCTACCGTTTTTACAGTAGTTGATTGAAACTCACTTTTGAGAGATAACATTCTTGGAAATATAGAAAAAGCATTCTGTATTAATGTAAAAATATATTATCAATTTAGGAATTGAACACTATTACAAACCGAAAACTATTACAAAACAAAAAAAGGTACTTTTATAGCTTCATACCATCTGAAAGCCACATGTCCTGACTCCGACCTTACTGCGCGGCCTGCAGAGTTTTTTCCAGGCAGGCTGAACCTCTTGAATCGAGATTGTCGAATCGTTTATTCAGAAACAGAATTATATTGGCATTTTTGTCAGATAAGCATTATTTTGCGATCTTTTTAATCCACTCAGGACAGATATCTCCATAGTCTTCAGAATTTGGAAACCGAGAACGGTTGCTGCTGATGTATTTTTCTTCACAGTCGGGAACACAGCATTTATTTTCTGCTCGCCGGAATATAGATTTGTAGCATTCACATTTTCCTTTTGAATGGTACTCACTAATTAATCTTCTAAATCGGTTTCTCCAATATTTAGGTATCAACAAATTACTTTAACCTTCATATATCACAGCTGTTAGTTTCCGGCAATATTGCAATGTTTCCCATTTTCGGTCTGCATTATGGTAATAAGGTGTAATCTTCTGGGGTCAGTTGGTTCTGTCCAGTTGATTGATCGCTTTATACGTGACATTTGTCAAGGTCCATCTGACACTCTTGAGTGATGATCGATGGGAGTATTTCATTTCTTTTCGGCCTGGCTCACTGGCGGCTGGATGTAGCTCCCGTCATCAATTTTTAAAATGGCTCATGCACTAACCACAGTGTTGCCGTATCTCTGTCTGTAAAAGTTGGGTTTGGTTGGGACTATTTGGGACCTTTGAATAAAGAAAACAAAGGTTGGGACTGTTGGGAGTTGGGATTGTAGATTGTAGTTTGTTAGGGAGGGGGGGCAAGCTGTATCTTTAAGTTTATGTTTATGGGGTTATTTTGATGTTTAAAATTTGTGTCTTGCATCTTGCACCTACATCTCATCAGAATATTCATAAATACATTTAAATACCTAACCTTATTCTTTCGCGATACCAATCCGTTTTGATCATGGGTCTTTGATGGATAGTAAAATATAATTGTGCTGTTTGTGAGGACATTTTCAACCAATGAAAATCTGAACCAACATTGCAAGAATCATTTTGAATACGAAAATACTGAAGCATCCTCAGGCGAGTATTGTGACTACTTCACCACAAGACTGGCAATAAAAAAGACATCTCAGGATATTTTTCTGTGTAAAACATAATGTGGGATTTTTTTTATTGATTGCAAAACCAAAATTCAAATATCACGAAAAGATGATGCATAGCCGATAAACTAATTAGATGCAATTAGAATGGTTGTAAGTCGAACATCATACACGGTAGGTCAAAAAATATAAAAATTGTGCAAGAGTAATAATGTACCTACCTACGCTTATTTAAAAAAATACAGCAAAACGTTATAAAGAAAAGGTGTACAGAATCTAGAGTTTTGCTTTATTATCAAAACAAAGCGCCCTAGATTATTTTGGTCTGTATTAAATAATAAACTCAGAGGTGTAGGTATAATGGTATCGAATACAAAAATTGCACTTTGTATAAGATAGTTTATTGGTATATACCTACCTACATTATGATTATTGATAGTTTACAATGTTAAAAAGATCTTTTGCGGAAATTCAAAGTGTTGTTCAATATTGTTGCATTGCAACGAAGATGAACTATGTGATTTCCTAAAAAAATAAAAATCTAAGTGGATTTCACAAAAATGCTTCAATTTGAAAAAAGTTATGAAAAAAAACCATACCTACGTCACAACTTTAATATTCAGGCATAACTTTTAATTCTAGACAACTTTTTTTCACGACACTGCGGATTTTTTTGAAATACTTAAGTGATACTTATATGTACTTTACTGTTGTTCCCTTCATCAATTTCTATATTTTTTGACCCACCCCGTGTATGATGTTTGATCTGCAGCCATTCTAATCGCAACTAATAAGTGGATAGAACATATAAAACATACACCAACTTTTGATGATATTCAAATTTTGGATCTGCAATTAATAAAAAAAATCCCATATGTTTCACACAAAAGAATATCCTGAAATGTCTTTTTTATTGCCAGTCTTGTGGTGAAGTAGTCACGACACAATACTCGCCTGGGGATGCTTTAGTATTTTCGCCTTTAGATGATTTTTGCAATGTCGGTTCAGGTTTTCATTGGTTGAAAATGTTTTTTCACACTGTACTATCCATTATAGACCTATGATCAAAACGGAATGGTATCGCGAAAGGAAGCTAGGTATTTGAATGTATTCATGAATATTCTGATGAGATGAAAGTGCAAGATGCAAGACACAAATTTGAAACATCAAAATAACCCCATCATAAACATAAACAAAAACAATCAGCCTGCTCCCCACTCTCCCAACAATCCGAGCAACCCAACTTTTACAGACGAGATACGGCAACACTGCATGGGAGCCTTGATTTTAAAAATCGATGACGGGAGCTACATCCAGCCGCCAGTCCTGGCTCGAGGACTTGCATAGACTAATATTATATAGGACTTGTTCCCGTGATGTGCTGAAAGCCACACGTAAAATGTGCTGAGCGGCCTTTTTATTAAAAATTAATATGAATCGCTAAAGTTTAACGTAACTTTCTGTTCTTAAAATATCCATGAACCTCCTCTGAATATATGGATGCGTTTTAACCAGTGATGGCATGGATATTTGTTGAATTCTTGAGAACCTAACGAGGTGAGTCCCTTAACCCTACTTTCCCCATGAGGTTGATTTTGAAAATGAAACATTGTTTCAGGGTTTTCTATTTTTGTTGTTTTCTTCCATTCCGAATCATTCTTACTGATGCTGACCGTTGATACAAAATTACGATATTAATGGTATATTGGCCAAGTATTCATTGGAGCCCTTATCTACATGGTGTCTTAAGACTATCACATTGTCGTGATGCAGCTGAAGTTTCTCACAGGAATGGCCCTTTGAGTTGTTGGGGTTACCCGCAGCGCCGAAGTGAAAAAGAATCCGCTCCACGGCTGATTGTCTTGAGACAACAGCAGCCATAACAGGCCAGTTTTTTATTACTAATCTTAATATCAATAATTCTTCTTCTTATAAACTCAACAATTTTCTACATAAAATTTAACGTGTAAATCTTAGTCATTCTGCTATTTTAATTCATGAATATTTCTCAAATAACTCTTTCGTACCAAAATATCAAATTCTTTCGTCGTATTAATTTTCATTATCTAGTTATTAATTAATTCATAACATTCACTTATAATCACTGGATTATAACATTTATCTATGTAACTGAATGGTACTTATACTTGCGCCGTACATTGACATACATACGTATAACTACACGCTAAAAGGTTCATGAACATTTTACTCCCTGTAGAACCGGTTTAAATGTAACTTAATTCACATTTTCTATTTTGCGGATTTGTAAATCCTTTTTCAATACATAACTTTCTCTTTTATAACAGTACCTATCAGTAGATTTTTTTTTGAGAATATTTTGTAATAATATTTGCCCCTTGAACTGTATCAAAGTTCAGTGAGTGAATCAATAGGGTTGGTATTAAAACCATCCTTATTACAACCTGATTCGACAGACTGTATACTTATGTAAATAAATGCTAGTTATAGTGTTTTGGGACACGCAGTGTTTTCTTCCACTCCAGACATCACAGTGAATCTTTTTACACAAGGTTTCTTTGTTTTCACCCATAAAAAAATAAAGTGGCGCCCTCTTTTCAAACTTAATCTTAATCAAAACGAAACCCTACTCTACCACCCATCGCCAACGACTACAAGAGCTGCCGCAGCCAAATTTGTTGAAGCCAACTGGGAAGATCAAAAGGTAGGCTACAATAAAGAAATGACGCCCGAAGACGTGTGGCCTGGTTCGTTTTGATTTTTTTTTCTAAATTCAAAAATAAACTTGAAAATTCACTGTTGATGCTGGAAGGTTGAAAATACACTGATTAGCATTTGTTTGATTTTCTTTAACACTTAAAATTCTTTTCTACGTTTTTAGTCAGTAAGAAAACCCTCGTTAGCGTTGCCCTTGTTTTTAGAGATAAATATCTCTTCATTTTTTTTTGCGTCAAAATTTCTTATTACGTATCGCTCAGCACGTAATTATTTTTTTTCTTCTTTCATTTAGGCTGCGTTTGACACTTTGCGAAATTTGATACAATGTATGTAGGTATATTATAATTTAATTTACCTGGAGGTAAATTGACATTTGTTTATTGATTTAATAGCATTATTTCTTCTCTTTAGCTTTCTCAATTTATAACCCTGATTACCGTGATAACCCTGATTACCCTGATAACCTTGATTACCCTGATTACCTTGATAACCTTGACAACCCTGACATTCTAGTAGTTTTCTCATTTTTAATAATTTTTTTTCTGCTTTATTCAAAATGGATTCTTACAATTTTTTGCCTAATCATTTGTTGGAACATGAACTTGATTACGAACTGAGGATTCGTCTACTTGCTACTGCTAGGAATGTTGCTGATAAAAGAAAAATTTTGGGAAAAGTTCTTAGGAAGGAACAACAATCTCGTCCTGGATCTTCTATAGTGGCTAGTGAAGCTAATCTACATTTTCTGGAAGAACGTTCAGAAATTAAGAAAAGTCTTGAGTCCATTGAGAAAATCATTGAAGATTTTGAAGGTTCCCCCACTGATTCAGTATATTTGCGTATGCAGTCCCGATTATCCCATGTTTTTGGTAGAGCAAGGCGAATTCCCATTCCTGAAGATAACCGTGATGAAATCCACACTTATATTCAAGAAACTACTGCCACTTGTATTAAATGGGATGCTGATCTTAGTGATAAACTCACTACAAATTCTGAAGTAGAAACTCTCCCCGTCAATACCAATCCTGTCATAAATGTCGCTGCCCCAATAGTCCACTGCGCAAGTCGCAATATTCCATTAAGTGAATGGCAAGTGAAATTTAATGGTGACCCGAAAAAACTTTATTCTTTTCTAGAACGAGTAACTGAGTTGGCTCAGGCTCGTGGTGTTTCAGACCCTGATTTATTCCAATCTGCTGTCGAATTCTTGACTGGTGACGCTTGCATTTGGTTTCGCAGTATCAAATCTTCCATTGATGATTGGCCCTCTTTGGTTCTTCGCTTGAAGAAGGATTTTTTGCATGATGATATTGACGATGAAGTTTGGGACCAAATCAAGAAACGTGAGCAGAGAAGGAACGAATCTACCATTGTTTTTATTGCCCACCTTGATTCTCTTTTTAATAGACTTTCCCGTAAACCAGCTGAGTTCACCAGAATTAAATTCATTCGTAATAATCTTCTTCCCGATTTTATTGACAGGTTGGCTTTGATAGAGATTACTTCAGTCACCCAGCTTTCAAAGCTTTGTAGAAAATTGGGGGAGTCTGATTATTTGAAAAATAAAAATAGAGTCAGAGACACTGTCGCGGAGGTGCACAGTCCTCGTAACACATCTTCAGATCGACCTTCTTTCTCTTATAGAAACTATTCATCAGGTAATAATTATTCATCTCGTCGTTCCAATAATAATTTTCGTAAACATTCAAATCAAGATTCAGTTGGTGAAGTTTCCAATCAACCTAGTAGCTCCAAGGTTCCTTTCAATAGTTCCAATAAATCCAAAAAAGTTGTAACCAGCTGGAATTGTCAATTACCCAACCATACTTATTTCTATTGTAAAGCTTCCAGGAATATTTTCTGCTACAAGTGTGGTGAGCCCGATGTTAAATCCAAGGATTGTAAAAGGTGTTCAAAAAACGAGTAAGATTGGTGTCTTCAAGAGGCATTTTCACTGATCCATTAGTTTCAGCCTCGAAAAAAGTTTCAATGATTTCTGTTAAAACCCCGGTTAAAACCCATTTTGATGAAGACGACTGGAGTCGTTGGCTAGTCAAGGTTGCTCAATTTTTAAATTCCCCCTCAAATTTCTCTAATCAACTTTCACCTCTTTTTATTGATAAACCCCTCGATAATCGACCCTATATTGTTGTCAAATTATTTGACGTTGAAATTACCGTTTTATTGGACTCTGGTGCCACATCGTCAGTGGTAGGAGCCAAAGGGTTGCCTGTTTTAGAAAGATTGGGTCTTCAAATTAATAAATCTCCTGTTGATAACATTTGTACTGCTGATGGAAAGAAACAAACCGTGGAGGGTAGAGTTGATTTGCCTATTTTCGTTAAAGGTTCCTGTAGGATTATCAGTGCTTTAGTAGTTCCTTCATTATCTCAAGCCTTTATTTTTGGATGTGACTTTGCCAGAGAGTTCGATGTCGTGGTGAATTTCAAGGACAATTGTTGGAATATTCAGAATGATAATTGTCAAATTGATGTTTTGGAAGGTTTTTCTTCGAATTTTGCGACTTCTCGTTATGACCTATTTTCTTTAGATGACCTCTCTCTTGATCAGCTTATGCAAGCCGATAAATTAATCTCTTCTTTTTGTGAAATTTCCGGCAAGGATAAATTGGGAAAAACTGATAAAATAATCTGTAGCATTCAAACCGGCGACGCCGTTCCTTTCAAGAGAAGACCATTCGTTATGTCTCCCTATATGTCAAATATTTTAAATAGGGAACTTGATGAAATGTTGAAGTTAGGGGTAGTTGAACCTTCTAAAAGTCCTTGGTGTTCACCCGTGCTCCTTGTTAAAAAATCTAATGGAGAAATGCGTTTCTGCTTTGATGGTCGTCCTCTTAACGAAGTGACAAAACCCGACAGTTATCCTTTGCCCAATATTGAACGGATCCTTACTTCTTTGCGTGATGCTAAATTTATTTCCTCTATAGATTTGAGAAAGGCTTTTTGGCAAATTCCCCTGGATGAGTCTTCCAAAGAAAAAACAGCTTTTGCAGTGGTTGGTCGAGGTTTATTTCAATTTGTAGCCATGCCTTTTGGTCTTCGAAATGCAGCTCAAACCCAACAACGTCTCGTTGATGCAATTTTTGGTCCCCGTTATGAACCACATGTCTTTACTTACCTGGATGATATTTTAATAGTTTCCCCTGATTTTTCTTCTCATCTATCTTTTATACGAAGTTAAAAATAAACTTAAAGAGGCCGGCCTAACCGTGAATTTGGAAAAATGTGATTTTTTCAAAACTTCCTTGAAATTCCTTGGGTATATCGTGGGTTCGAATTCTTTGAGAACTGACCCTGAAAAAGTTTCTGCAATGGTAAACTATCCTCGTCCTAAAAATACCACCGAAATAAAACGTTCTGTTGGACTTTGCTCCTGGTATCGTCGCTTCATAAAAGATTTTTCTACTCTTATGTCTCCAATCAATGATCTCCTCAAAGGTAAAAAGAAAGGTCAATCAATCAAGTGGTCCGATTCGGCTGAGTCTTCATTCATTAAAATCAAACAACTTCTCGTATCATCCCCTATTCTTTCCCAACCCGATTTTTCAAAACGTTTTTGTATTCAAAGTGACGCCAGCGACACTGGATTGGGTGGTGTTCTGACTCAAATTATTGACAATGAAGAAAAGGTTATTGCTTATGCAAGTCGTTCTCTTTCAAAAGCCGAAAGAAATTATTCCGTCGTCGAACGTGAACGTCTAGGAGTCTTATTTAACATTGAAAAATTTCGTCCATATATTGAGGGAGTTGAATTTACAGTTATCACCGATCATTATAGCCTGTTATGGTTAAGTTCTCTTAAAAATCCCAGTGGTAAATTGGCACGTTGGTCTATGCGAATGCGTCAGCATACTTTCGATTTAGTTCACCGAAAAGGTTCTCAAAATGTGGTTCCCGACGCTTTGTCCCGTTCCCTTGTCATTAGTGATGATGGTATTCTCGATTCCGATTCTATCTCAGACGAAGTTGTACTAGGTGAAGTTGACATTGATCGCATTGATCCTTATTTCGATAATCTCCGAAACAAAATTCTTAATAACCCTGAATCTTTTCCCCAATGGAAAGTAGAGAATGAGTTCGTCTATAAATTTATTCCAAACCGTCTGCCCATGAAAATTAATCTCCCCGAATGGAAACTTTTTGTCCCTAACCCTCAAAGAAAGGAAATTATTGATTCTCTTCATAGTCCCCCCAATTGTGGCCATTTTGGATACTTTAAAACCTTGAATCGTCTCCAGGAACGTTATTATTGGCCAAAAATGCGCCAGCTTGAAATTTGTGAAACGTTGTCTTGTTTGCGGTTCGCAAAAAGCTTCGAATACTGCTCCTATGGGTTTGATGGGAAAAGAAAAAAATGTCACGTATCCATTTCAAGTCATAGCTGTTGATTTAGTAGGTCCTTTTCCTAGGTCAAAAAAGGGTAATGAATGGATTTTTGTCGTCTCATGTTGGTTTTCAAAATACACTATGATTTTTCCGTTACGAAGTTCCAAGACACATTTTCTTGAACAAATTCTAGAGGATAGAGTTTTCTCTATTCATGGTCTACCCTCGCTTTTAGTTTGTGATAATGGAAGCCAATTCACCTCAAAATCTTTTCGAGAACTCGCTAAACGTTACGAATTTAATATTCGTTACAACCCTCATTACTCACCCCAATGTAATTTTGTTGAGAGAAATAATCGTACTATTGGCACCGTGATTCGTAGTTACATCGATTCTCACGAAAAATGGGATCAACACCTCTCTCATATTCAATTGGCTATCAATACCTCCAAACATGAAGTCACTGGTTTAACCCCTTCGTTCCTTGTATTTGGTAGACATATTCCATTGTCAGGAAAATTTCATAGAGATTTGAATTCAGACATTCATAGTGATACGGCCCTCTGTCCTGGTGATCGTAATACTTACGCTGAGAATCTTGTCGGTTTAAGAGACATTTTTGTTGATGTTAAGAAAAGACTTCATTCTGCCCATGAAAGAAATTCTAAGGCTTATAATCTCCGTAAGAGAGATGTTTCTTTTAATATTGGCGATCATGTTTGGAGAAGAAACAAGGTCTTATCCAATGCCGCAAATAAGTTTGCGTCAAAACTAGTACCTAAGTATATACATTGTGTCATTCGTAAAAAGTTGTCAAACGTAGTGTATGATCTAATCCTTGAGAATGGATCTAGTTGTGGTAAGTGGCATATAAAGGATCTGAAGCCCTTTGCTGAGTTTTCTTCTGAAGAGTCAGATTCCGCGGAGGAATGACTTTGAATAATGTTTATTCAGCCTATGGTTTTTTTTTTTATCTTTTTTCATGCTCATTTTCCATGTTACCGTTTTTCTTTACCCCTTTGGTAATTTTACCTATTATCATTGTTTTTATTTAATTCAATTTTGATTTTTTTTATCCATTTAGGATAAAACTGAAAACTATTCGGTTGGATAGTACTTGCCCCCAATTTACTACAGTCTTTTGAAAGCATTGTCTCGATTTATTTCGACTTTTATGCGGACTTTGAGCGGATAAGTAATTCCTTGACCTCGTTAATTCGGATTTTTTTGTCAGTTTTTGGAATTATTCATGCTCTCCACGCTTTCAATAGGTTTCTGTTTCCCCTATCAGGTGTCTTTCATTAATTTGGATTTGATGACACATTGATAACTTTTCACACTTCGTGTGCTCTTGTGTTTCCCATTCATTAGGATTTGCTGACCCACAAGAATCTCTTTAGCTTTTAGTTTAGGTTTAGTTACTCCAAGTTTAGCTGTAGGTATTTTCAACTTTTCTCTGTCCTATCCCCTACCTTGACTTTCTCTATTTTGACTTACCGGATTTTCTCTTTACCCTGATTTTGACATACCGATTGTGACTCCTTCCAGGACGGGTGATACACGTAGTTATCATGGATGGTATAGAAAGATGTTATAGTTGAATTTAGTCTTACGACTAGGTTAATTCTAATTAACATTATTTCATAGTCCTAGGTATAAAGTTGGTGAATCCAATACTCTTTTTTCTTTGGTATTTTTTTTTGGGTAGTTTTAGTCCATGTCGAACATAAATTGTCCTGTTGGTACAATTTCTTTTGAGGAAGGGGGTAAATGTAGCATTCACATTTTCCTTTTGAATGGTACTCACTAATAATTAATCTTATAAATCGGTTTCTCCAATATTTATCAACAAATTACTTTAACCTTCATATATCACAGCTGTTAGTTTCCGGCAATGTTGCAATGTTTCGGTCTGCATTATGGTAATAAGGTGTAATCTTCTGGGGTCAGTTGGTTCTGTCCAGTTGATTGATCGCTTTATACGTGACATTTGTCAAGGTCCATCTGACAGTCTTGAGTGATGATCGATGGGAGTATTTCATTTCTTTTCGGCCTGGCTCGAGGACTTGTTCCCGTGATGTGCTGAAAGCCACACGTAAAATGTGCTGAGCGGCCTTTTTATTGAAAATTAATATGATGGCATGGATATTTGTTGAATTCTTGAGAACCTAACGAGGTGAGTCCCTTAACCCTACTTTCCCCATGAGGTTGATTTTGAAAATGAAACATTGTTTCAGGGTTTTCTATTTTTGTTGTTTTCTTCCATTCCGAATCATTCTTACTGATGCTGACCGTTGATACAAAATTACGATATTAATGGTATATTGGCCAAGTATTCATTGGAGCCCTTATCTACATGGTGTCTAAAGACTATCACATTGTCGTGATGCAGCTGAAGTTTCCAAGTTTCTCACAGGAATGGCCCTTTGAGTTGTTGGGGTTACCCGCAGCGCCGAAGTGAAAAAGAATCCGCTCCACGGCTGATGGTCTTGAGACAACAGCAGCCATAACAGGCCAGTTTTTCATTACTAATCTTAATATCAATAATTCTTCTTCTTATAAACTCAACAATTTTCTACATAAAATTTAACGTGTAAATCTTAGTCATTCTGCTATTTTAATTCATGAATATTTCTCAAATAACTCTTTCGTACCAAAATATCAAATTCTTTCGTCGTATTAATTTTCATTATCTAGTTATTAATTAATTCATAACATTTACTTATAATCACTGGATTATAACATTTATCTATGTAACTGAATGGTACTTATACTTGCGCCGTACATTGACATACATACGTATAACTACACGCTAAAAGGTTCATGAACACTTTACTCCCTGTAGAACCGGTTTAAATGTAACTTAATTCACATTTTCTATTTTGCGGATTTGTAAATCCTTTTTCAATACATAACTTTCTCTTTTATAACAGTACCTATCAGTAGATTTTTTTTTTGAGAATATTTTGTAATAATATTTAGCCCCTTGAACTGTATCAAAGTTCAGTGAGTGAATCAATAGGGTTGGTATTAAAACCATCCTTATTACAACCTGATTCGACAGACTGTATACTTATGTAAATAAATGCTAGTTATAGTGTTTTGGGACACGCAGTGTTTTCTTCCACTCCAGACATCACAGTGAATCTTTTTACACAAGGTTTCTTTGTTTTCACCCATAAAAAAATAAAGTGGCGCCCTCTTTTCAAACTTAATCTTAATCAAAACGAAACCCTACTCTACCACCCATCGCCAACGACTACAAGAGCTGCCGCAGCCAAATTTGTTGAAGCCAACTGGGAAGATCAAAAGGTAGGCTACAGATTTAATAAAGTTACAATCTTCATTGTAAGAAGAAAGACATGCACAATGCAAACTGAATCAATAATAATTGAATTGAAATTTCGAATTTAAACCACGAATGACAGTGACAAACTAGCTGACAAGTACACAGGTGATACAAATCAAAGGTAGTGACTTCAGCGCCGCCGGTGACAGGAGGCACAACTCAAACAGTGGTTTGACAGCTCCCATTTAAGAAAAAGTTCTATACGGGATGTTTTGTGACAGTTGGTAGCCTTGCAGCCTTTCTCAAAAAAGTTAATATTAAAATCGCCCATGAAAATACTTTTGGAGTTGGCTGGAAGATTCATAAGAAGCTCCTTAAGTCTTGACAAGAAATCAACTACATCCGAACCAGGCCTGGGACTCCGTGTATCTGTCGAATCCTAGCGACGGTCGCTTTCCCATTCATTTTATGCAGAGAGCGAAGTATCGCTATGGAATTCCAGAGTACACGGAGTCCCAGGCCAGGACTGCGATAAATACAAATGACATACAGACTGTACCTTCGTGAGTAAACAACTGAACTTTCAAATGTTTGCTCCTCATTCAGATGGTTATACTTATCAGTACCCTCGAATAGGTATTTTAGAAGGCTTTTCTCTTTAACCAGTACTAAAGAGCCGCCATTTTTGAAGTTTGTCCTACAAAATCTACTCAAACTAACATACATACGGATAATCGTGAGCTTCCAGTAGTAGAAGTAGGTCGTCGGTTTTATTATTTATACACTGTATATTTGTATAAAAAACATTGAGGTAATTTTCAGGCTGATGACTCTCAGGTACATTAATATTGGTGAATGTTGGCTCAGAAGTTATTCTAAAAAAGACTTACAATTTTTTCTCATCCGTTGATTCTCATCCACACCCTGTTCATTGTCCACACCACAAGTAAACTTACTTTCCGCTCGTTGAGTCTGAGCGTTTGACCTCACGCTATGATTTGGTAGAGCTTCCTCAGCCGAGCAGGCCAGTGAATGCACTTCCGAAGTCCCATTGTGATCAGCAGTGCCAGTTTGTTGCAATAATACCCTAATCCGGTCCTCAAAGTTCACATTAACCTCAATATGATTATTATCAAAATCCGGCACAACTAGATGTGGGTAGCCCTCAAATAGGTATAGTTAGATTGATATGATATTTTGTTTGAAATAACTTTTATTTTAAACAAAATAAGTATTATAGAACATTGATATATTGATAAAAATCAGTTAGGACCCGCTGATACAAGTTAATTATGATGTGTAAACCTAGGCTAGTACCTAATTATCTTTACTTTTGCATAACATGGTCATATCGCTTTTAGTTGGTGTTATGTGACGGATTGTAACTTGATTCGTGTTTGAATGATTTTTATTCAAAAATGGTTCACAGACGTATCGAATTCAATCAATCAACTCATTCCATTCATATTATTTTATTGTCTTCAGCGACGACTCACAATAGCTGGTGTTGGACGTGTTCCGTAAGCACGTCCGATTTTAGTTTGGATCGGTTGACTTCCTTCGAACCAACCAACTTTTTAATAGGATCTACCTATATTTCTTATAGATTGATACCTGGGTATACCTATTTTTTGCATTACAGCCATTACCGTCCGTTAACCATGCCAATATCTTAATGATAACAAACTAACTATAAATATAATACCTATCTATTATAGTCCGTTTTTTTTTTAAATGCCTGACATGTGTCAAAATTGTAGGTTAAAGGTTGGCAATCTTGTACAGATTACTCGCAATTTGAAATGGAAATGGTAGACTGGGTAAGAATTTACGGAACATCGAACTTCATCACCTTGACTATGATAATCAGCGCCGGACCGTGCTCTACGGAGGCCCTGGGCTAATGACATTTGGGGGCCCCCGAATAATTCGAATACTTGATTTTTTTTCTGGAAAAATATTTGATGTGTGAAAATCAAAACAATGAAAAACGTAATCATTCTTTATACAAAAAGTTAAATAGAATACATACTTCATCATTAGGAAACAATAAAAAATAGGCAAGTACAATAATCCTAATCTACGGTGAACAACGAGGTGAACAATAACTTAAGTTCATAAATTCTCAATAAACACAAATATTGAACAAAATTAACAAAGTAGTCAAAACACATGATGTATATAGTACCCTTGATAGTACCTATAACATAGTTTATACTCTTCTACATTTTTGTGCAGCAAATTCTTTAATTTGTTCATCACAATCACACACATCACATCACGCCATACGTCAAACGGGTTAAAGCACGGTTAAAGCAGCCCACTCACGATACTAGAGCGTTGTACGATTTCCTCGTATTCTACAGAACTGGATGCAGTTATTGCAGTTTATTCATAATTTGATTGTATGTTAGGTACCTTGCCTTCAACTGAATGTTACGATTTGACAGAGTTTTTTTTTAATCTTTTTATTACATCTATCACTTCTAATTGGGGTTTTTGGGGCCCTCAGAGCTAGGGGGCCCCGGGCTGAAGCCCATAAAGCACATGCGTAAATCCGGCGCTGATGATAATAATAATATGTCAAAATTTTATAAAATTTCATCATGCCGTATGGTAAACATTTATCTGCAGAGATAAAAGCTGCGATTAACAATGCGTATCGGGCGTTTGGAGACATATGCAAGGACCGGAATGACTGCATAGATAGATTATCAAGAACATTCAAGGTAATATTTATTGGAAAACGAGTAATATTGTTTTAATTCTACTTTTTGATGTTTTTTGGAGTCCACCCACTATTTTCGAAAGGATTAATGTCGACCAGAAAAGACAGGTATAAACAAATATAGAACGTATTTTACTAGAAACAATTAATATCGAAAGGATATATTCCGCGCGGATTTTGCACGAACCGGAAAATTATCGAAAAGTGGAGGGGAATGTTTTGTGATGGAATGTTTGGAATGTCTAAGCTGCCTAACATGGTTGCCATAAAAGCATGTCTCTACACTAAAGTTCAGAGGAGAAATTTTGATCCGGCGACGTTTGGCTGACGCAGAGTGTCGCAGGACTCAAGAACCGCTGTCGCTGGACTGATTTTTATGATTTTTGAATAATGGATTTGTCTCTTCCTCGAAAGGTAGAATAACTATTGAAGCATCGGAAAAATTTCATAACAAGACAAAATTATGGGAAAATTCATTTAAAACGACATTATTGACTATAAGGCGGAATGAAATTCGCTGGGTCAGCTAGTTAATATTTAAGAATTTCTGAGTGCATGATCAATATATTAACTTTATCCGACGAAGGTATTATTTAACAAACGGTTGGCCGTATGAAATTTACATCTGAAGTACAAACAATATTTTGTTGTATGACTGAAATTGATGACCAAGCATTTTTTGTACTATTTTTGTTTCTTCATTTTCAAGATTCTTTTGCTGATGTCACTGTCAAGCGGCTCTAGTCAAATGTATTTATTATTTTTTTGTTATTGTTATTCATAGTTGGAAACTACATATTTGCCATATACCTGTTATTATTAGTCAATATCCAATTTATTTGTCTCAAATTCACCAATCATATGACGATTTCGACTGGCCCAAGTTCTTAACTCGCACACTCTGTGGTCGTACATTTGGTTCGCTCCAGAGTATAAAAATCACGCACTACCTAGGAGTCAGTGCAAAATTTTCAACGAGTAGTACTGCGCCGAAAGTGGATTGACTTTTTTGTCAAATTCGACAGGTGGGCTATGAACTCAGTAGTTCTTTATAGCTTTTCTCCACTGTATCAGTTTCCTTTTTGTCAACAACGTTGAGTGCAATATAACTACATTAGCCTAGTTTACATCGATAACTCGTTTAGTTCGGTCCGATAGGACCAAGCTGTTGGGGATGATATTTGGTTCGGATATAGTCCAAATTTGGTACTTGGTCCGCGGACCAAGTTGTCGGTATAAGCTAGGCTATTATTTGTCAACCGTCTGATGAAACTTATTAACTCATTAGAAACTCTGATAAAGTCACCTATTCTTCCATGATACTAAAACACAAAAGATAAACTCACTAGTCGAACGAGTTTCGAACTGAACTGCGCATCAAGCAATCCGGTGACCCAATGAGCAATTTGCACATTTTTTTGAAATATGATAAAAGGAAAGGATTAGTAAGTACTGATGCCATTGATGTTTGAAAAATCAACCTACGACCTCTAATTATGTAGTAATCACCGATCAAAGAGCGCCAATGAACATCCACTACGTCACAGAATACACTATCTATCTCCGTCTGACGTATTGACTGAGATGACTCTCTCTCTCTCTATCTCTCTCGGGTGGATAATATAGCCCCACCCCTTTTGCGATCATGCATTGAAAATCGCGTCTTCTTTTTCATTTATTAAGTATATTTTTGGGTATTTGGGAAAATTTTTTCGCCGGTGACTTTCAAATAATACGTATATAAAATTTCAAGTCATTTGAAAATGTATGCAAATAGGCCCCTTGCACGTATTTTTTTTATTGCATCTAAATGATCAATTGGACTTCAAAAGTATTCTTACAATTCTTTTTTTGCATCAGCGGATTGCTGACGTCTGGTGTGTCGTCCAGGGCCGGATTTTTCCTTGTATAGTTTTTGTGCATTATGTTTTTCTTGGAAACTGGTTATTATTATTGGTATGTGTTTTGTGGTTTGTGTTTGATTTTGAGTCGAGTTTTATAATGGTTTTTCATTATTGTATCGTGCCAGATTGTGAAAATACCATATTTGAATAAAAAGAAAATTAATTCAATTTGTTTATGCGAACTTTTTTTTTCGTTTTATTTTGTCTTTGCATCTATTTTTGAAGCAAAACTTCTTTTGCGGCGTTCTGATATTTTGTCGGCAATGGGGAGTGAACTGCAAAATATGAAACGCAAATGTAACGATGTAACGGTAACGCTTTCAGAGAGCATAGTTTGATATTTTTCAGAGGATTTTGTTCAAATTAGGTATGTAGGTTCTAGTTTCGAATTTGATCAAGAAATTTAACAAAAATAACTTTGTGAGGTTATGTTAACATGGTTTTGCTATTTTCCAAAGGATTTTGTTTATATTGGGTATGTAGGTTCTATTTGGGATTTGATCAAAAAATGTATACAAAAATTACATAGTCAGGTTATGTTTGCATAGTCTTGTTATTTTCCAAAGGATTTTGATCAAATTAGGTAGGTAGGTTCTATTTGAGATCTGATTAAGGAATTTTTAAAAAAAACATAGGTAGTTAAGTTATGTTTGCATAGTTTTATATTTGTCAAAGGATTTTGTCCATATCAGGTATGTAGGCTCTATTTGGGATTTGATCAAAAAATTAAAAAGAAAATAACCTGATGAGGTTATGTTTACATAGTTTTGTTATTTTCCAGAGAATTTTAATCAAATTAGGAATTAGGTATGTAGGTTCTATTTGAGATCTGATTAAGGAATTTAAAAAAATACATAGGTAGTTAGGTTATGTTTGCATAGTTTTATATTTGTCAAAGGATCTTGTCCAAATTAGGTATGTAGGTTCTATTTGGAATTTGATCAAAAAAATTGAAAGAATATTTAATAGTGGAGGAAGAAGTTTCACTTCTGCCACGAGTACGATGCTGCACATCATTTTTTCCTTTTTGTATTTAGAATTAAGATTATTCAACTATTGATGTGTAAATGACCCTGCTCTTGAGTCTGTTTTTCTTTTCAATAAAGAAACTCTTTTTCTTCTTCTTTGTATAAAAAAATATAACTCACCTTTATTTTGAAGCGGACGTCAAAATCGAAATGCAAAAGTTTGATGTGCGTGGCGTGATTTACAGATTATTGGTTACAGATAACGGACAATCTCTATTTTATTCATTTGACAAGATTGATATTGGGTGTAAAATTCAGTCAAGTCAATGAAAAAAAATAATTCACTTTTTTTTCTCCAATATAGGTATTATTTTGCCTTAATTCATTGTTTCCCAGATATCGGCGTTTCAAGTGATAACTGATAACAATGCGACATTCTCATCTGTCACTACTGGTTGAGAAATGCAGACCGTTCTCATATATTGGGGATTGAAATATTTTTCAACTTCAATTGAAACGAAAATTATAAATATTCATGTGAATAGTACTTCGTATCCTTGATGATTTAATTAACAAAACAAAATATTTGAGGACGTTCTGCATTTCTCAAGACAGTAGTGACAGCTGCTGAGAATGTCAAAACGTCAATTGAGTGTCATTTTGGAAAATAATACTGGCCCAAAATTTAAAAATTGGAACGAAACAGCGACCTCAAAGGTTCCTTCAGGGTGTAATAAGGATGTGAAGACCTTTAAAATGAGGTATCACTCGACTCCCGTTTCCTTTGAAATCCCTGTATATCATTGGTTTCGATATCACAATAAAAACTTGGCAGGTAGCCCTACAACATATTCTTTGGTTCACTTCGATAAGATATTAAATATGACGAGCAAGACAGGTTTAAAACGTGGACAAGATAAATTGACCACACTGTACCATGTACACTAGGTTTCCTTTAGTTGAGAATGTGTTTTGACTTTTGACACACAGCACAATTATTATTATATTTATCATCCATCTTATTTTGCGAAATTTTATTCCTAAGGGGGTGGGGGTAGGAAAAATCATATATTGATGAAAAATCATGTATTTTTGGTCACATCAACTTGAAACTTCATATAAATAATCTTGAATGAAATTGATTAAACACATGTTTCGTTATTTTTTGAAATTCAACCCCTAAGGGGGTCAAAGTCGGGCTCAAAGGAGATGAGGTGAGAAAAATCATTAATTGATAAAAGATTATGTATTTTTGGTAACATTATCTTGAAACGTCGTAAAAATAATCTCAAATGAAATTAATTAGATATTTGTTACGTTATTTTGCGAAATTCTGCCCCTAAAGGGGTCAAATGCCGACTAAAAAGAGTGAGTGGAAAAAATCGTTAATTGATGAAAGATTATGTATTATTGTTAACATCATGTTGAAACTTCATATTACAATCGTGCGGTGACAAAATATCCAATAGCTATTTACCTAACAAGTGCGGAAAAACATTTTCCGCAAGTGTTAGGTACAATAGTTTTTCTACAGACGTGCGGAAATAAGGATATAATTCGTAATTTAAAAGTTTCTGATGCAACTAATGACAAATAAATGATAATGAATGTCGAAATGTGTAACCAAGCGACCATAGTTACCTGGAAACGTGGTTGCTGTTTGCTTATGATATTGTCAATTTTTCCGCACTGGTGCGGGAAATCTGATTTTCCACACGGATATCGGTGCGGAAAATGGAATTTTCCGCACGGCTGTAGGAAAAAGAAGTTTACAATAAATAAAAATAGGTCTCTGACATTTTGCCGTCCTCGGCAGAATTAACGAGTGAACGTTGGTATAGTAACATAATAAAATTATAGCACGCTGCTAACAGCAACATGCGCTAATACAATTTTTACAGCACGACGAGCGGTAATATGCATAGATAAAAAATGTAATATGGTACAATACGCAGAATCGTGCGCTATATATTAGTTATCGCACGGTTGTAGATAGAAGCTGTTTTCAAAACGTCATGAAAGTATTAAAATAATGAAAAGTGATAAGTTTTTTTAGTTTTTTTGGAGCTCATATCATGTCAAACAGAAAAATAACTTCGTAAAACGAACAAAATGAATTTTCTTATGAAATTTGGTATCCATATAGTAGGGGTGCGAACATAAGTAGCGAATCCACTCTGGATACTTTTGTTTCGCAACAATGTATCACATCATAAAGGCAGCGCGTGATTTCTGTCTAGATTTCCAATATGCTACGTTGGTGCGCAATAAAAAAAATCGTGAACACCGATACACACGGTTTTTGTTTGTTGCCTACATGTTTCGAGAGGAACGAAACGTACCTATTTGTTTTGCTGTACCGATGATGTTGTGGTGCAACAAGAACAAATTGAAAATGAAGACGTGGTCAGGAGATGAATCTTTAAAATTATCAGCTGGCTGAGTATACGAAGTGAGACCTACTTATATCGTGAGATGAAAAAAGTTCAAAGAGTGTGCACGCTGAGCGCTCTAATCGAGATTAGAGTACATTTCAAACCGGCGAGAAAAAAGAGGAATAGTGGAGTTGACTTGATTGTTGGTTTTATTTTCATGGATAGAAATAGGTTGGTGCAATCGGCCGTAGGGATCCTAGAAGAAAAATGACAACAGTGTCGATATGTCATGTAGAATCCAATTGACTCAATTGTCCTCGTGTCCAGTGTCATGCGTAACATAACCTCACACTTTTATGTCACTCTTCTTAATAGAAAACAATAGAGAAGATAAACAATAAACAATGGTCAAGTTGATTAAGTTCAACGATTATAAACTACACAGGATTGCTCAGTTCCATTTAACGTACGTTTGTCAGTTTTTGTGACGTCACCATTGGTTTTTCTATTTCATTGACCTCTAACCAACTTAGAGGTCAATGGTTTATTTTCATTTAGCCGTTGATCGTGTGTCTCGACTATAAATTATAGTCTAAGGTGTGTCTTGTGTTGTGAATTTGTCCAATAGTTTCTGTTTTTAGCAAGTACTTTTAATGTAGTTTGAGTTGCCGAAAATATACAAATACATATTTTATTCGTTTCGTTGTGTTAACGATTGAGGGTGTGTAGCAATAATTCGATTTAGCACAAGAAGGAGCATTTTGTTCACACGAAGGTAAATTAAATGGGCACTACTCTCTGAGCAAATAGGCTTCTTGTTTAATAATAATTGACTCCAGTGGTAAACATTATTTTAGTTCATTATGCCTGGGAGAATATGTGCAGTTGCTGTGTGCAAAAACAATCAATTAGCTCTTAAAAAGCAATGCTCAAGCAAAGTATTCCATTCTTTTCCAAATGGCGAGGATTTAGTGTCATCTACAATACAAAAAGAGTGGGTGCATCGCTGCAGAAGAAAAGACAAGTTTAATATAGATTATTCGACAGTTTGCTTCGACCATTTTACAGTTAGTGACTATGAAAGAGATTTACAGCATGAGTTATTGATTAAGTTCTTCTCAGATTATTAAACTGCTGTCAATCTAGTCAGGTATGTAGACGGCGAACTGCCTGTGGAGTTCCCAAGCGGTCACCCATCCAATTACTACCCACGCCCGACGTTGCTTCACTTCGGTGATCGAACGGGAACCGGTGTTACCACGTGGCTGGCAGTCGCCCCAGCATCAGTGGTGACGTCACAGCGAGTTTGACCTTGCCAGACAGATTCGGCAAACTGAGCAATCCTGTGTAGTTTATAATCGTTGGATTAAGTTAATCTAGCTAGTTACCCAGTTACCTATGATGGTAAAAGATTTAATACATGATACCTACATGAAATAAAGCATTGATGGTGGGTACGGTTGCCATGGTTATTTTATTTAGTTCTAACAAAATATTTTCGAAAATTCTACCCACATTCTATCGTTATTAGGTGTTCATGCAAACGTTGCATCTTTTCAAAACTGAATTAGGTAGGTGGTTGCTTTTCTTAGCGATTGCCCATTGATTCATCTGATTCTATTGTAGAATAAGTTTTTTTTTGTTCATAGACGAGGTCGATGCCCGCAAATGTTGCAATAATTAGATGGGGTGCAGACATTCTATATTATGCATTTTGTCCTTTGTCGAAAATACAAACAGTTTGTTTAACAGTGTTTTTAAATATTCAAGGACAAGATCAATACTGGAATTTTTTCATGTAGGTGAAACATGCATGTTTTTTCATCCATTTTTTCTGAACATAACAATTTTTTGGTTAATCTTTGGCTGTTTTTCTTTATTTGTCAGCAAAATCCAAAAATGGAAATAATGCATTTAGAAATTCTGCTCCTCAAGTAGTATATTATTTAATTTTCGAAATCGATTCTAGTACATTTCCTCGATATTGTGTGATATAGCAATATTATTTAGTTCCAACGAACGGAATAAAGTGCTGACAAGGAAGAATTGAAGTCAATGTAGAAAATCATAATCCCGGGAGTCAGTTGAGAACCCGGGTGTCGGAAGGTCGCCCTAAAACTGTGGGCATTCGAGTGTAAGAAAATGTGCCAATTGAAGATAGTTATGTAAATACAATAATTATTTATATTCTCCAGGAAACCGCAATTGATTGTTTAGGCCCAAATCAATGTTTTGATCATTTTTTATATTGTCATTCATTTAATGTTCTTTGATTTTTGCTTCATGATATCAATAGAAAGTCAACGTTAACAAGTCTTATTTCTTTTATCACCTCGACCCCAAATCGCACTTCCCCCGGTGTGACAATATCTAAACAAGCTGAATATGCATGCTGACAAGGCACTGCCCTCACACGGGTCAAGAACCATACAGAATATTATTGACACCGATACCTATAACATCATCTAGAGATGGGAAGTATAAAGTATGTCGTCGTCCCTTGGCTATCGTACTGTGGTCAATATACGATATTTCGGCTTGATGGCTTTCCTTTCTAATCAACCCAGGCTTAATCGAAGATCAGTAAGCCTCATCCAACTTCATACATTACAATGGTTTTGTTCCATAGATAACTAGATCAACTACGTTGAGATAAAACATAAATCAGAAAAAAATGCCCATGAAAACTTTGTTTTTAAAAATAACCCTATTATACGATATATCGTTAGAATCGTCATAAAATTCTCTATTAAATAAGGATAAAATTGGCATCCATTTTTTCCGATTTTCTTCAGTTTGCAGTAAAAAAATCTATTTAATTTTTCATGCAAGTTCCCCATTGTCTATGAACCTTCTTTAAATTTATAAAAAGAATAAAATTTTCCTGGAAATGTATTGGCTTGGAAGTGTTTATCGAAAACTGAAATAAGTCGAGAATGTCGAGGTTTTTAGGACACCAGATAAGTGCATAGTGTCCCAAGAACCTCGAAATTCTTCAACTTCGGCGACACGCTCACACTGTGGAATTATTACCAATTCGATTTGAACGTGCCGTTCGGCAGTATTTTCGCTGATCCTTAATGAGTTGGATTATGACAGTAAATCACTTGATTGGGTAACAGTGGTAACACTGACAACTGCGCTGTTCCGAAAAATTTCGGGAAGTCTTCTTTTCCGTCGGTCTGCAGTGTCCTCAGATTGACTGTTTGGTCTGGGCTGCAACAATGGTTATGTCATGCCGACCGGACTGTTTCCGCATAATGTAGATACACCTTGAAGGCTTTTGATGCAGGGGTTACAAAAAAAAACTTACTGCCTTCCGTAAACTATTTATTTTATTTTCTTTATTTATTCAAGTGTTTTTAATTCCAACAAAAACAATTCGTATACACCTAATTATTATCAACGTAACAAGGTGGCAGCTACAATAACTTATATAACTAGGTACTCATCACAAAAAATGATTATAATAACATAATGAAACTTTTAGTAGGGAGCATATTCTGGATAAATTTCAGACCCAACCAGGAATTCTACACGTTTGAACATTCAGGAGAGGGGACAGGGTAGGTATTGCAATAGGTAATTGCTCACACTATTATTATTCATAATTTTATAGACAGATTATTCCTTCCCTTATTTAATTCATGATACACCCAAGTACATATATACTACATCAGAACTATCTAATTATATGCTGATGACACTTAAATTTATACATACTTCAGCCCGCAAAATTTCGATCATTTGCTTAAGACTTCACAATTATCAAAACCTTTTGAGTACTTCAATAGGTGACAAATAAAAATTAATATAAGCAAAACGGAGGTTATTTTAGTTACAGACAAAATTAGACTCAAACACCTCCCTAACTTGAAATTAACAATTCGAAACCAAAATATTGAGGTGTCATTACTTATCATAGATTACCCTGTAGACTCAACGAAGGAATTTGGGATATAGATAAGTTTGCCTAGATCGCCTTATTTTGGGTTGAGGAATTTGTGGTTAATGTTGTACAGACATTTCAGGGACACCCTGTCTAGAAAAAACAAAAATAAAACTTCAACACCCTGTAGCTCGTTTGTAATGAAGCATTTTCAGATATAGGTATGTTTATAGGAAATTTTCTTCTTATTTTTAAGCAGGATCACAGTGTAAAAATAGAATCTCCAAGATTGGTTTTAAAAGTCTTAAATTCTAATAATGAAAAATTGGTTCTTCTGCCCAAACATAATTTTATGGGTAATAGAATTATTGTAGGTACGTTGAGGCTTTGAGGCTTGTTGTAAAAGCGTTTTTGCCATTTGCAGTTCAGCATATGTCATTGTGTCTTCCAGCAAGTTATAATTTATATGGATACAACCTTCCATAAAACTGACAAATCAATTTGTGAGGGTATATTCCATGGTATATTCTTTGAATCCTAATTATTGTGTAGTGTTCCACCTACTTTTTCAGTTTTCTTATGTATTGTCTGACACGCTGTAAATTTCACTACCAATTTTATTTATTAAATTAATGAAGGCACTAGAGTTCAATACTTACGTCTGTAATCGCTGTTGTTGCTACATAAAGTATTTTTCATGTAATCACTCGTTTTTCTGCTTCTACATATTGCTATTGCATAATCACACTCAATGTTTAAATTATTTTTCCACAATAATTCATACTATTGCAGGTACCCCTACTACCTGGAAATTAAAAAGTTAGAGTAGTTCAACATTAATTGCGAGTTTATAGAACTTTATATGAGTTTCAGTCAATTCATGAGTTCAACAGATTGAATATTGAAATTATTGAATGTAAACCTTGCTACATTGAATAAAAATGATATTATTTGTAAATAATAATAAGTAAGGTTAACAATGTTTACATTCAAATTAATTTCGAAGTGGAACTGTCAAATTTTCACTTGCCAAATGAGAATCGTATGGTACCATCTACAAAATTATGTTCAAAGTAACGCTTACGCCAAATACATTGTAGATGGTACCATGTGATTCCCATTTGGCAAGCAAAAATTTGACAGTTCCACTTCGAAATTAAATTGAATCTAAACCCAGGTATAAAGCAGATTTGATCCTACAGACGTCATGGCAACACTGCCTACATTTCTGGCTGCGAGTCTGCGCGTTGAACACTAAACAACATTTTCGACATTCCAGCTTTTCGATAATTTTCCGATCGAAATACTTTTGTTCGACACAAAACCTTTCCTTTAAAATTCTGCGCGATATTTATCCATTCGAGTTTTGTAGATCTGTGTTTTTCCGTTCGATAAATTTGGCATTCGGTTTTCGTGTGGGTTCCCGTTTTTTGTCATTGATTTCGCTTTCATCCATTATAGAGCCGTGAGCCATTACTAAATCTCATTAGTTCGAATAATGTCTAGGCACTATAGAAATACATAATATGTTAATATTGTAGATCATAATATATATTATTTTCTAGATTCATCAGAAGACTATTTTAAAAGTTCTTGAAGAAAAGGAAACAACCGCAGAGAAAAGAAGCGTGAAAAGGGGAAGAAAAAAGAAAGGGCCATGGTTCAACCACATTTTTTTAAGGGAGGAAATTGGGAGATATATTTTTAAAAGTTTGGAAGAGGGGCTAAATTTTTGTTCGACAGAAATATTAGGTCACGTGCGGGAAGTGGTTGATTTTGATGGATCGAGAAGTCTTCTGCACAAAATTATTAGGGATATGGGTTTTAAATTTAAAAAAATAGATGGACGGAAAATTTTATGCGAAAAAAGTCATGTAAAACGTTTAAAAATAACTTTTTTGCGAAAATATTTGGAATATGAAAATTCTAGTGAAAACGTGGTTTTTATTTTTTTGGACGAGACGTGGATCTATCGGAATGGAAGTCAGATTAGAAAGTGGGTAAAAGAAGATGATCGCAGGATGACTAATATCAAAATTTGCAGCGAGGGCGAAAGGTTCGCAATTTTACATGCTGGGTACAGGGGCGGGTTTCTTCCAAATTGTGGGTTACTTTTTTCTAGTAAAAATAATGACAGGGATTATCATAAAACAATGAATGGAGATATCTTTATGGATTGGGTTAAAAATAAATTGGTTCCGGATCTGGGCAAAATTAAAGAGAAATGTGTCGTTGTGATGGATAATGCGCCATACCACTCAGTACTTTCGGAAAAACCGGTTACAAAATTTTCAAACAAATCGACCCTTTCGGCATTTTTGGAAAAACATAAAATTGAATGCAGTCCCGATTGTACCAGAATGCAATTGTGGAATTTGGCAGAACCTTTGGCTAAAAATTCTTGTGGTAAAAAGTACTTAGTCGACGAGTTTCTTAAGTCGCAAGGCTATGAAATTCTTCGACTGCCCCCATATCACTGTCAGTATAACCCCATTGAAATGGTATGGGTATTTTGTAAAACTTATTACAACAAGAACATAACAAATTCTAAATTAGTCGGTAGTGATAAAGTTTTACAAGTGTGGTTCGAGTCATTATCCAAATTCAGTATAGATATGTGGAATAATTGTGTTGACCATACAGAAAAATTAATTAGAGACGACTCGACTGGACAAAAGACATGGGTGTAACTAGTATTAACGAAGTATACCTCCTTTAATAATATCATTTGAAGAGGATTCATCATCTGATTCTGATAATGACTATTCATCTTCTGAAGATGAGGACTGATTTTCAAATGATATGATCGAAGATGTCTTTTGAAGTCATATCCTCAATAAATTTTTTATTTCTGCCCAACTAGCACAACAATAATTTTCAACTATTGGTGCTATTTTGTTTTACTTATAACTGCTTTATCACTGCTCTTCCAACACCATTTTGTTTTTTATAAACATTGCAAGTAAAATATTTAGCTCTTGAGAAAGATTTTGCTTTATAATGTGTACTCGTAAGAACATTATTGGGACAAAAATACAAAACAGTTTCACATGGTTTTACGACAAATTCTGATATTGTTTTATAAACGTTTACACAACAGATTCTATACGATATTTTTGCTTATCGAACATATTATTTGTTTTATAATATATTTATACCGGTATCATCTGATACAAGGTAATTCTTTCGCGAACGAATGAAATTATTGTATAACATGGAAGCCATATTTTTTGTTATTTTGACTGCCCATCAGTGAGTCGTCCATTTTCAAAATTGTTACAAAAAAATCATTTAACCAATGATAGAATGCTGTGGATAACTATTTAGTATTTTATAATGATTTAAGATGGATCATCTGAATCATTCTATCACAATACAGTCCAAATGAAAAAAATTCATTTGTCAAAAAACATGCGATATTTAGCTTTTTAGTTATGTTGAGGACCATCAAAAAATACATTATTCTCAGTGGGTACAATTCCACAACAAAACTTCACTTTTATGGTGTTGGTTAAAACAAAAAAGCTACCCATGATATTATAACAACACAACTTTTATAAAACCTTTTTATTATAAAATTGTTTCACAGTACATGTTTTATAATAATTATTCCGTACATTTTTTTAAAACTGTCCGATGAAAGCTTTGGAAGCCATAATAAAACAAATTGAGCAAATTGCTGCACAAAAGTGCGCCCTTTTTGTGTTTATAAGCTTTGTCTAAACGTTTTTAGCGACACTGTTGTTGCATAAAAATAGTTCTGCGTTAATGTTCTTAGGGCATTCATAAAACAGATAATTGTTAGTTGAGTGGTTAACACGTTATACCGCATAGCTGTACGTCTTATCATAATGAATCATATTTTTCCTGGGAGTAGTTCGGCTAACTAAAATTACCTACAGTGTGACCCATTTGTTTTGGGAATACCCTGATAAAAAGTTTATTTCTTGACCGATTTGGTTCGTTTTTTTTTGGATTGTAGAGCTCGAAAAATTGTATATTCTTGGCAAAAAGTGACCTTCGCCATTTTGACTTCAAGGCCTACTATGTTAGTTTTTAAGAGCAAAATTTCAGGAAACCATATTAGCGATTTTTTTAGAAAAAATCTGTGTGCGCCACTGGATTCAGCATCCTTTAAAACGGGTCTATACAAATTTTCAACCGAAAATATCAAGTTGAAAAAAATTAAAAATTCGCACTTTAACAATCTTTGATTCTATCAAAACAAATAAAAATGACATAAAACTAAAAATTTGTAACTTCTACCAAACCACCATCAACTTCAATGCATTTATCATTTCTTTTGATAGAATCAAAGATTGTTAAAGTGCGAATTTTTAATTTTTTTCAACTTGATATTTTCGGTTGAAAATTTGTATAGACCCATTTTAAAAGATGATGAATCCAGTGACGCACACAGATTTTTTCTAAAAAAATCGCTAATATGGTTTCCTGAAATTTTGCTCTTAAAAACTAACATAGTAGGCCTTGAAGTCAAAATGGCGAAGGTCACTTTTTTCCAAAAATATACAATTTTTCGAGCTCTACAATCCAAAAAAAAACGAACCAAATCGGTTAAGAAATAAACTTTTTATCAGGGTGTTCCCAAAACAAATGGGTCACACTGTATATAATTATTGTTTAAATATCGTTTAATATCATAACATGGCGAATCATATTCGAGAAAGCAGACACTCTGTGGTAATATCACATGAATACGTCCCCCTCCCCACCAAGGGCCCCAGTCCACAGTCCACAGAGACTCGTCTTCCAGACCGCAACAAGCCGCCTGCCGTCACCAGCCAGTCCACAGAGGCTCGCTGTTCAACCATCCATACAAGGACAGTCCATAGAGGCTCGCTGGTCATTCATCCTGATCAACTCTCAATAAAGCTACCAGTCAAACACAATGGCAGAAAAGAACGAGCTCGACCGCCTTGCACTAGAACAAGAAAATGTGACGATGAACAACAGCAAAAAAGACTCACAAACCAGAAAAACAGAATCCTACATCCAAAAACATATATGAAAACAACTGGAAAAATTATGGGAAGAACGACAATTCAATCAGAAAACTAAAGGACTTCGAGCATCCCTAAAAAACCAAATCATATTTTCAACAAGTGTTTGCCAAATATGACGAATTCTAGACCTACTTTTTACTAACATGCCCAGAGACCGCAGCTACATCCACCACCCAATCTGATCCCACTTTCTCCAGCAGCCAACAAAAACGGATAAAAATAAAAGAGTTCAAAATGGAACAACTGAAAGACTCACTTATGCAAATACAATCAGAGTTGGAACAAAACAAAGCAGAGTATCACCACAAGCATCTTATAAATAAAGTTAGCCAACAATGGGATGTGATCCAGTACCTCCATGAAGCAATCTTAGTCAACGAAAAAGAACATGAAAACGAATATTGCACTCAAAACGTATTAGAAGAGATCCGCAGACAATTCGAACAAGTGGTTGACGATCTGACCATCAAACTCTAGCAAAACGTCATAGCACCGATTCAACAAGTACAACTTGATCAACCCCAACAGCATCTACAGATTCCAATGTTCTATGTCAAATATGATTTGTGACATTTTCAAAAACATCATCCATGAAAAATCTGCATTGACTAGAACAGACAAAATGAATTACTTAAAGACGGATGGACCTGGTACCTATCAGACGAGTGCACAGCAGTCGATCATGACACTTAATTATATTTTCAGCTTCAAGAAAGTGAACTCCAACAGTGTATCCACTCCATCCGCAAAAGCTCGTCTGCTCTCCTGTCTCCATACGAAGCATTGAATCAAACCCGTCTTGCGTCATCGATGAAGTATACGAACGACCACTTCCCAAACATTGTCACATCCAACAGCCAACAGCACAGAACAAACGGCATACTTTGAAATTATGCGCAACGAATACTTGGATGTTCATGGTAAATTCTTCAACGGCGCGCCGGCATCCGGAAAGATTTGGTATTGAATACAACCGGAAAAATCCAAATACCCCAAGAATGCATCATCCAGACAAAGCCCAACATCTTGACACACACTAGAAGCGGAAGCGTTCCTGTTATAGGCAGTTACTCCAAAATAGTGTCCATCATCTTCAATGGCAACCTGATCAACCAAAAACCTCCATACCAAGCCACCGAGCCCATACTCAAGCAAACAGATAGCTTTGGAGACTTGATAAAAAAAGAAAGGGAGTATTACGACAATAGCCTAATGGTGATCCTAGCAGGATGTCGTGCAGTGAAACTGATCATCACGAAAAGACAGAAGGGACGAAACCAGAAAGCGGACAAACATAGAGGCCAAAACGAAGACATGATGTCTCTACGTTCGTCCATCAATTGTGGAGAGGCGGCAGAATGTTTAATTGCAACAATCATACATCAAATTATTCTAACTATTACATAATATCACTAAATGCATGTTTTTTACTTCGTATTATATTATTATTCAAGCGAAAAAAATAATAAAAGTTTATTGTTGAAATTGTTGGAAAACCCTAAATAAAGCATTTCGGTTCACCTGGTACACATACGATTCAGATCATTTCATTTTTCGAGTACGTTATTAGTACCAATAGTGCCAATACTTCAAAACTAAAATTGATGTATGTCAGGCATTTAAAAAAAAAAACGGACTTACCTGCGATAAGACAAGAAAATATCTGCTCTGCAGCTCTTAACAAAACAATAATTTTTTATATGTACCTACCTACTTCAAAACGAATCATACGGATTACCTACTCCAATTGTCAAATAAAAAAAAGAACTATACAAGTATTCATTTAAAAACTACTAAATATCACCCTCCTGCATAGGTAGTTGCACTGTTTTTTAAATCAAATTTGTGATCCAAATTCAAAAACTAAATCCAAATGCCACAGACACCCTGCCAATACTAATGGCTGTGGCTCAGTGCCCAACTGCCCACAGAGGATACATTGAATTCCACTTCGAAGTGTAAGTGACAGATTTCCGCTTGCCAAACGAGAGTCATATGCTACCATCTACATTCGATTTGGCATTTAACTATTGCCAACATAAAAATACCTGCACGGAAATCCAATATGGCCGCCCCCATGATGTACAAAATCTGAAGGTTAGCCATTAGTATTGGCAGGGTGTGGTGGGAGTTTATCTGAAAATGTCCGGAATATGCGAAGTATGTAAAAAAACCTTCTCGTCCAAGAAGAGTTGTAAAAGACATCTTAGAGAGGTTCATGACTTTCCACATGATTCCATCACTAAAACGCACTATAGTTTCTACCTTATTATCTTTCTATATTATTTAAAGAATGCATCATTTTGGATAAAATAGTGGGACATAGAGGGTTGAAAACTATTAATCAATACTTTTGGGTGGTATTAGATGAAGCTCAGCCGTGCACTGTCAACATTTTTTCGGCAACTAAAAAATTGCCACAATTAAAACGTATATTACTTATGCTCTTTAATAGTCAAGTGCAACTAAAAAATTATGTCTGGATCGTCTTCGATTTTCTTTTTTTTCTGTTTTTCAAAATTTAGACCATCATAATTGCTGTCTTGACGAAATCCATTTTAACTCTAGTGAATACTGCGCGGGACACAACTTTTTGGTTAAGCAACTATTACATGTTGGTCAATAGTGCGCTGCTGGCCTCAGTTAGAATTAAATTGTATATTATGACGTAGTATAGGTATGTATGTATATGTTGAATGTAAATCTTTTTCTTGAATAGGTTTTTTCTTAGTGGTAGAGTAGTACTTTTGGTATATAGGAAGTAGTTGAGGAATTACTTACCTATTCCATTTTTAATTTTTACATTTTTTTTGTGTTGAAATTCTATAATATGTTTTTATACCTTAAAGCAAATTCGCTTTTGTTTAATAAATTATTATTGTCTACGAAATTCAATATTTGATTTCCAAACCATTTTTACTAAAGGTATAATTCACCATATAGGCATATTACAACAATATACATAATATATTCTTTTAATTCTCACTGAAAATTTCAAGCAGAGGTCTATGGAATATCAAGTACCTATATATGAATCCTCCTTTCACCATCACCAATCTACCTACATATGGGTACAAAATACTGAATATACAGGGTTATTCACGTTATTCGACACGAAACATTATGGCCGAAGTATATATTTTTTCTGGATGGATAGGGGCCCTTTAAGGCTACATTTTAAAAATATTTTCATGTTATACAGGGTGTCCCCAAAACACGAAACGCATCAAAGTTGTATTTTTTTAAATGAAACCCCCTGTATATTAATTGATATTTCAATTCTTTCTTCAATTTGGAACAAAAATTGTGATGCAACTAATGTTCCTAAATTCAACCGTTATCGAGATATCGCGTTTTAAAAATGGCATTTTTGCAACTTTGACATGCTATAAAACTCAAACTATTCAAGTTAGAGAAAAATGGATTGCACAGTCCTATCTTAACTTTTCAAGAGCTATTCAAGGAGATTAAATTCATTCTTGTGAAAAAATGTCAAAATGTGCCGAAAAAAGTTGACAGTTGACGGTACCTCCTATCCAAATGACAGAAGAGCTCTTGAAAAGTTAAGACAGGAAAGTGCAAACCATTTTCCTCTAACTTGAATAGTTTGAATTTTATGGCATGTCAAAGTTGCAAAAATGCCATTTTTAAAACGCGATATCTCGATAACGGTTGAATTTAGGAACATTAGTTGTATCACAATTTTTGTTCAAATTTGAAGGAAGAATTGGAATATCAATTAATATACAGGGGGTTCTATTTAAAAAAATACAACTTTGATGCGTTTCGTGTTTTGGGGACACCCTGTATAACGTGAAAATATTTTCTAAATGTAGCCTCAAAGGGTCCCTATCCATCCAGAAAAAAAAACTTTTCCAAAATCATATACTTCGGCCATAATGTTTCGTGTCGAATAACGTGAATAACCCTGTATTTTTTTACTAAATCAATCCTTGAGTTTTGTTTTATTTCAGACCCAAATATAAAACATCCCAGAAAACGCAAAAATAGTCGTTAAGAATCTGTATTACCTCATTAATAATTTGAACAAATCTATAGAAAAAATTACGTTAAATAAGAGACTATATGTTCTCATACAATCAGTCGTATTGAATCAACACTTCATGTCTAATAACCGAGATAATAATGTATTGTATAATAAAAATAATTAGAACAAGATGTAAAATGTTGCGGATACTATACTTATTAATGAGAAAAAACTGCTATTTTCGTATATTTCTTACTAAGTACGCTCACTGATGGAGGTATAGAAAGGATATTAATATACAGGGTGGACCAGAAGTGATGGGTCATACGGTAACAGTAGATTCCTCACGCACAAAAACATTGCGATAGACCTCAACTTGTCAAATCCGAAAGTTGGTGATGTTCGAAGATATTAACAGAAATACAGGTTGCCAAAGTTGAATTTTAATTTTTGATTTTTTCAAATAACTTTTGAAATTATCATGTTATTTTTTATGAAATTTCGTCGTTCCAAACAACCCCCGTTTGACAGGCAAAATTCATATCTGGTCTTGGTATGGGTCTTCTTACATGTAGGGGGCGCCACTTACACATCTTTCAACTCATTCAAATAGTTATAACTTTTTTGTACGCACTCGAACATTTTTTTTGGATTAAAAAATTGATTTCTCCGTCATTTTTACATAAAAAAGGTACACTTTGCAAGAGTCGAAGCCCTTGAAGTAATCTATGCAAAGTTGTTTCTGATGGAAAAGTTTGAAAATTAACATGGGGGGCATCGAAAAAAATGCCGTTGTCACGGTAATTTTGACGTCTCGATGTTTTTTATAAAAAAAATCCAAAAAAAAGTAAAAAAAATATAAAATTAGATTATTTTTTTTATTTTAAGAAACATTGAGCATTCAAGCTAATATCAAAATTACCATGAAAACGCCGTTTTCAAAGCCTTCCTATGTTCATTTTCAAAATGAAACCACATTGCATGGATTACTTCAAGTTCAAATATCTTGAAAAAGGTAACTCCTAGGCACTTCTACAAAGTCAACCTTTTTCATGTGAATATGATGGAAGAATTTTTCAATTTTAAAAAAATGTACGAGTGCGTACAAAAAAGTTCTAACTATTTGAATGAGTGAAAAGTTGTGTAAGTGCCGCCCCCTACAAGTAAGAGCAATTCCGTGCTCAGATTTGAATTTTGCATATCAAACAACCCCTATATGTACGAAATTTCATCCAAATAACATGATGATTTCAAAAGTTTTGGTAAAAATCAAATATCAAAATTCAACTTTGACACCCTGTATCTCTGAATATCAACTTTCGGATTTGACACATCGAGGTCTATCGCAATATTTTTGTGTGAGGAATCTACTGTAACCGTATGACCCATTCTGGTCCACCCTGTAGAGGTAACTCAACACAATTTCAAAGCAATAAGTCGTTTGTCAATAATCTTTTCAATCCCTATACATTATTATATTCTATAAAGTCCGTGATTCTATACTATGCATGCATTTGTTTCAAGTTCAGAAATCATAGATTTGAGAGATAAGCACAAATGCTAAATGCTTGAGAAGCAGCCGTTATTGAGTATATGTATTGTATATTATTTATTATATTCAAATATGAACATAATAATATAATTTTATAACGATAACGCATTTCTTATTTTTAAAACATACTCGATTTTACAACTTTCGAAATTTTCTATCCCAACAACTAAAAATATATTATTATATATAATATACGAAACAAAGGTTCTTAATAAAGGTGAATATTCATAATATATATATATTATACCTACTGCTTACCTACATCGTAAAAAATGGGATACGTTCCTGTAGTTTGATATCCCTTGCATAAACGCTACCCTTTAGACTTCTTGACTTTTTATCCGGCTCGAAAAACATAAAACACAACAAGCTGGAGCATGACACGTTTTTGAATATCGCGCTTAAAATATAGAAAAATAAAACAAGAAGCCTCATCTAGATTTTTTTTTTTTTTTTTTTACCTTCCCCGTGAGCTCGCGACAATGGGTTTTTATCACCCTAGTCGATCTACCCAAGCAAGTGATATTTGCAATCACGCAATTGTATTTCCCCAAACACACACAAACAACCACGGCTCACCCGGGAATCGAACCCAGACCTTCCGTGTGGCTAGCAATGTTACCCACCACTACACCACCGAGACCGAGGCGCCTATCTAGATTTTTAAATACCCCGTTTAAATAACAGCTGGAAGTGGAACTGTCAACAATAACGCATGATTTGGCAACGATGGTGCTTGGCGAACTCTTGTCGTGTTTGCGGTACGAGATGATACATTACCCGAGCTTCATCGTTGCCAAATCATGCGTTATTGTTGACAGTGTCACTTCCAGCTGTTATTTAAGCGGGGTATTTAAAAATCTAGATGACGCTTCAGTTAATCCTGTTTTATTTTTCTTTTAAGCGCGATATTCAAAAACGTGTGATGCTCCAGCTTATTGTGTTTTATGTTTTTTGAGCCGGATAAAAAGTTAAGAAGTCTAAAGGGTATCGTTTATGCCAGGGATAACAAACTACAGAATGTATCCCATTTTTTCCAACAATACGATGTAAGCAATCGGTATAATATATGAACATTCACCTTATTAAGAACCTTTGTTTTATATATTATAATAATATACTAGATTTTTAGTTGTTAGGATAGAAAATTTCGAAAGTTGTAAAATCGAGTATGTTTTAAAAATAAGAAATGCGTTATGATTATAATATTATTATGTTCATATTTGAATATAATAAATATACAATACATAATATACTCAATAACGGCTGCGTCTCAAGCATTTAGCATTTGTGCTTATCTCTCAAATCTATAATTTCTGAACTTGAAACAAATGCATGCATAATGCATAGTATAGAATATAATAATGTATAGGGATTGAAAAGATTATTGACAAACGACTTATTGCTTTGAAATTGGGTCGAGTAACCTCTACAGGTTGGACCAGAAGTAATGGGTCATACGGTAACAGTAAGATTCATCACACAAAAATATTGCGACAGACCTCAATTTGTCACATCCGAAAGTTGATATTAACAGAGACACAGGGTGTCAAAGTTGAATTTTGATATTTGATTTTTTCAAATAACTTTTAAAATAATCATGTTACTTTGATGAAATTTCGTACATGGGGATGTTTGATATGCAAAATTCAAATCTGAGCACGGAATTGCTCTTACTTGTAGGGGGCGCCACTTACACAACTTTTCACTCATTTAAATAGTCAGAACTTTTTTGTACGCACACGTACATTTTTTTAAGATTGAAAAAGTGATTTTTCCATCATATAGTTACTTGAAAAAGGTCTACTTTGTAGAAGTGCCTGGGAGTAACCTTTTTCAAGATATTTGAACTTGAAGTGATCTATGCAATGTGTTTTTAAATGGAAAATTTTGTAAATGAACATAGGAGGCTTTGAAAACGGCATTATCATGGTAATTTTGACATTAGCTCGAATGCTCAATGTTTCTTAAGATAAAAAAATAATCCTCTCCGAATTACTCTAATTTTATATTTTTTTTACAAAAAAAAATGATTTTTTTTTTTAAATTTTTAGTTTTACCGTGACAACGGCATTTTCGATGCCCCCTATGTTAATTTTCAAAATTTTCCATCAGAAGCAACATTGCATAGATTACTTCAAGGGCAAATATCTTGAAAATGGTCACTCCTATCGACTCTTACACAGTGTACCTTTTTTACGTAGAAAGATAATTTTTTTAATTCAAAAAAAATGTTCGAGTGCGTACAAGAAAATTATAACTATTTGAATGAGTTGAAAGATGTATAAGTGGCGCTCCCTACATGTTAGATCCATACCAAGACGACCAGATATGAATTTTGCATATCAAATATCCCCTATGTACGAAATTTCATCAAAATAACATGACTATTTTAAGTTATTTGAAAAAATCAAATATCAAAATTCAACTTTGACACCCTCTGTATCTCTGTTAAAATCAACTTTCGGATGTGAAAAATTGAGGTCCGTCGCAATATTTTTGTGTGACGAATCTACTGTTACCGTATGACCCATTACTTCTGGTCCACCCTGTAGAGGTTACTCGACCCAATTTCAAAGCAATATGTCGTTTGTCAATAATCTTTTCAATCCCTATACATTATTATATATTCTATACTATGCATTATGCATGCATTTGTTTCAAGTTCAGAAATTATAGATTTGAGAGATAAGCACAATTGCTAAATGCTTGAGACGCAGCCGTTATTGAGTATATTATGTATTGTATATTTATTATATTCAAATATGAACATAATAATATTATAATTATAACGCATTTCTTATTTTTAAAACATACTCGATTTTACAACTTTCGAAATTTTCTATCCTAACAACTAAAAATCTATTATATTATTATAATATATAAAACAAAGGTTCTTGATAAGGTGAATGTTCATATATTATACCGATTGCTTACATCGTATTGTTGGAAAAAATGGGATACATTCTGTAGTTTGTTATCCCTGGCATAAACGATACCCTTTAGACTTCTTAACTTTTTATCCGGCTCAAAAAACATAAAACACAATAAGCTGGAGCATCACACGTTTTTGAATATCGCGCTTAAAAGAAAAATAAAACAGGATTAACTGAAGCGTCATCTAGATTTTTAAATACCCCGCTTATATAACAGCTGGAAGTGACACTGTCAACAATAACGCATGATTTGGCAACGATGGAGCTCGGGAAACTCGCGGCTGGATGTAGCTCCCGTCATCGATTTTTAAAATGGCTCATGCACTAACCACAGTGTTGCCGTATCTCTGTCTGTAAAAATTGGGACTGTTGGGTGTTGGGATTGTAGATTGTAGTTTGTTAGGGAGGGTGGGGAGGCTGTATCTTTATGTTTATGTTTATGGGGTTATTTTGATGTTTAAAATTTGTGTCTTGCATCTTGCACTTACATCTCATCAGAATATTCATAAATACGATTAAATATCTAGCCTTATTCTTTCGCGATACCAATCCGTTTTGATCATGGGTCTATAATGGATAGTAAAATATAATTGTGCTGTTTGTGAAGACATTTTCAACCAATGAAAACCTGAACCGACATTGCAAGAATCATTTTGAAGAGGAAAATACTAAAGCATCCTCAGGCGAGTATTGTGACTACTTCACCACAAGACTGGCAATAAAAAAGACATTTCAAGATATTTTTTTGTTTAAAACATAATATGGGATTTTTTTTATTAATTGCAAAACCAAAATTCAAATACATATCACGAAAAGATGATGCATAGTCGATAAACTTATTAGATGCAATTAGAATGGTTGTAAGTCAAACATCATCCACGGTAGGTCAAAAAATATAAAAATTGTACAAGGGTTATGTACTCAGATTAATATTGATCTGAGGTTATGTACCTATACCTATACGCTTATTTAAAAAAATACAGCAAAACGTTATGAAGAAAAGGTGTACAGAATCTAGAGTTTTGCCTTATTACCAAAACAAAGCGCCCTAGATTATTTTGGTCTGTATTAAATAAACTCAGGTAGGTATAATGGTATCAAATACAAAAATTGCACTTTGTATAAGATAGTTTATTGGTATATACCTACCTACACATTATGATTATTGATAGTTTACCATGTTGAAAAGATCTTTTGCGGAAATTCGAAGTTTTGTTCAATATTGTTGCATTGCAACGAAGATGAACTAAAAAATTAAAAATCTGAGTGGATTTCACAAAAATGCTTGAATTTGAAAAAAGTTATACGGAGCTGATTTGATTTTGATCAATTTAATTATGTATGAGCTCAAGGTGAATACCTATTAGAAAAAAAATTCTTGAGGCAATGATAATTGCAGATGTTTTAAAAAAAACCGGACCTACGTCACAACTCTAATATTCAGGCATAACTTTTAATTCTAGACAACTTTCTCTCACGACATTTTACGGATTTTGTTTTAAATAAGTGATAGGTACTCTACTGTTGTTACCTTCATCCATTTCTATATTTTTTGACCCACCCCGTGTATGATGTTTGATCTGCAACCATTCTAATTGCAACTAATGAGTGGATAGAACATATACCAACTTTTGATGATATTCAAAATTTGGATCTGCAATTAATTAAAAAAAAGTCCTATATGTTTCACACAAAAGAATATCCTGAAAAGTGTTTTTTATTGCCAGTCTTGTGGTGAAGTAGTCACGGCACAATACTCGCCTGAGGATGCTTTAGTATTTTCGTCTTTAAATGATTTTTGCAATGTCGGTTCAGGTTTTCATTGGTTAAAAATGATTTTTCACAAACAGCACAATTATATTTTACTATCCATTATAGACCCATGATCAAAACGGAATGGTATCGCGAAAGGAGGCTAGGTATTTAATTGTATTTATAAATATTCTGATGAGATGTAAGTGCAAGATGCAAGACACAAATTTGAAACATCAAAATAACCCCATCATAAATATAAACAATCAGCCTGCTCCCCACTCTCCCTAAAAATCCGAGCAACCCAACTTTTCAGAGATACGGCAACACTGTGGCTGGTGCATGGGAGCCTTGATTTTAAAAATCGATGACGGGAGCTACATCCAGCCGCGAGTCTCGGGAATGTATCATCACGTGTTTGCAGTTTGCGGCTGTCATCAATGTCATCATTGTCATCATACATCATACATTACCATCACTTTCCACGAATTTAATCAATTAGTGGCGTGACGCACAATTTTTTGGTTTTTCCGTATTTCCGTCGGTGAGTGTAAGTATTCCTTGACGTGTAATCATCGACTACTTTATCGTTATTCTAAAAACAAGAAATTCTGTGTTGTGACGTGACTATTGATACCTCCAAAGATCATCTTCGCCAATTATATTCAGTGTGTAGTTTTCGGGTTAAAAACATTCTCAAAAAGCAGTCGTTGTTTTTTTGCATGCAGCTATACGATCCGGAACACCACAAAGGAAGTTGTATGCTTACATATGATTCGTTCTCCGGTTATGTTGATAAGTCCTTTTCGTCAAACGTACTTCGAGAAGGATTGGAAGGTGTACCTTCAAGCCTTTCGCTGAATTCAGGAGACGCCCGAAATCCGTTCCTCAATCACCTACTCAGATTTTTCAATGCAAGCCGTTTGATTACCCATAACGCACCATGTCGACCATTGGAAGTGGCCCATTTTCAAGAATGCTATCCGAAAAGGTAAGAATTTTCTCCAAAGAATGGACTCTTCTCAAGGTTGATATTATTAAAGTTTCTGAAAATTGGTCCGAATGAATTTTCCCGGAACATTCAATGTTGGAATTTTCCGAGGAATTTTCCGATTTTCCAATAATAACCAAAGAATCCTTGAAAGAATCCCTTCATAATTTTTTAACATCACTATTTTACGTAGAAATAATATTTTTGGGCTCTGGTACACTTTAGGACCCCTCGAATTTCGCACTTCTAATGAATTTATTTGAAAGATATCGTGAAATCTTGTACTTTTGTGCAAAAAAAATTTATGGAAAAAAAAAAAATACTGAAAAAAAAAAAAAATTGGGTTAGTTGGGTTAGTTTGTGTTTGGCAGCCTTAGCGACATCATCTCTCTCTATGGTTTCGGTTTCATTTCACTCTTGGGTTAGTTTGGATTAGTTTGGGTTAGTTTAGTTTGGGTTAGTTTAGTTGCTAGGTAGCAAAAAAAAAAAACCGCGACTTTTGATGTGTCTTATTTTTTTCAAAACCTCATATTCCATAAATTTTTTTCTTCAAATCTCCTTTATAACCTATTCTCTATCTATTGTATAAAAAATAAAGTGCAAATTCGTGGGGTCCTGATATGTAACAGACCCATATTTTTGATATAATTTTCACAAAATTTTCCCGAATTTTCGATTTCTGAATGACCAAGACAGAAAACAGTACGTCTAGGGCTCTTGGGTCAAGCAATACCAATTTTAGGGGGTATTGCTTGGGTCCGGCTTGAAAAGTCATAGAAATAATCGACCGATTAATTTGAAAATTTGTGTAAGCCACTTTTAGAAAATATCAAGTACAAATCCGAGTGAATTTTCTCTCCCGGAAAATTCAATTTTGGAATTTTCCGATTTTCCCGTTTTTTTTTTAATGACCAAAACAGTACGAGTATCCGAGCAATAACTTTTAAACAGAATGAAGTGGTGGGGATCAAGAGAGTGAATCATTTTTTTTTTTAATAGGAAGGTATATACAGGGTGCCACAGATTCGAGTGCATGCATGGGAATCTCAGTTATTATAAGAGATACAGGGTCGGTTAAATGGTTGCAAAGTTGCGCATTTTTATGCTCAACAAAATGCCGTTTTGAAATTTGAAAAATTCCGACTAATTCCGAAGATATTCGGAAAAAACAGAAATTTCGCTAAAACGTTATTATTATTTCCTGAGTTTATTTGAGAAGATATTGTAAAATGAATTACACTTTCTCATTGCCACTTTTTCTCCTCTACAAGATGGCGGTATCAAATTGAAAATCTGACGTTTCGTCTTTGAGGGGCCATCATCAAGTTAATTTTTTTAAATACAGACCTGGACTTTTTATTCTATTTTCAGTTATCTTTTGACGTCCTTGAGGCATTGAGGTAATTAGATTATGGTGTAGAGCAATGGGTTGCCTTAGCAACGTCAATATTTTCAATTATTTTTCACCTATTGTTATTTTCAATATTTTGTTAAAATGGCAATATTCCTGAACACTTGCAGAAATTGATCCAGTCTTTTATGTTTTTTTTTTTTTTATTTTCCATGTCATTTGTGGATTTGATTTAATTTCATCAAATGTATCGTCATTGGATGTTATTTCGATTTTGGTTCGGTCATTGAGGCTTGTTTGGTTGTGCAGGTTCTCTCATAAGAATAACGTGTCGAATAAAGATGGATTTATGCACCAAGCTATGAGTTAGGGAGAAAAGGTTTGCCTAACTAATTTTCTCTGGTATTATTTTTTACAATGAGTATTTTTTTCGACGGTTGCGATACCTCAATACATCAAAGACGTCAAAAGATAATTAAAAATATAATAAAAGATCCAGGTCAGTATTCAAAAATATGAACTTGATGATGACCGCTTAAAGACGAAACGTCAGATTTTCAATTTGATACCGCCATCTTGTAGAGGAGAAAAAGTGGCAATGAGAAAGTGTAATTCATTTTACAATATCTTCCCAAATAAACTCAGGAAATAATGATAACATTTTTGCGAAATTTCGGTTTTTTTCGAATATCTTCGGAAGTAGTCGGAATTTTTTGAATTTCAAAACGGCATTTTGCTGAGCATCAAAATGCGCAACTTTGCAACCAATTAACCGACCCTGTATCTCTTATTATAACTGAGATCCCCATGCATGCACTCGAATCTTTGGCACCCTGTATAGGTATCAAGTATTGCTCCATCCTCGGCTCCATCAAACCCATCTTACCTGTGATACCTATAGCAAATAAATGCCAAACAACTTTCGATCTACGTCATAATTGCCAATTGCCACCAAGCAGGTTGTTATGAAGTTTGCTGGTGGCCAAATTTGGTCACCTGCAAATCACGTAATAACTAGCTTGGTGGCAATTATGACGTGAATCGAAAGTTGTTTGGCATTTGCTGTATATATAATTCTTAGTGATGTCCCTAGAGCGCGTCATTTGATAATAATATTAATGATAACAAAAAATTGCAAAATTCTCAAAAAAATCAAATGCAATGAGTACTCTCGGAAAGAATTTATTTTTTTTAATAAAGAAAATGGTCCCTTTTCAAAAATCAATTATAAAACCAGGGATAAAACTTATAATTTTTATTGATGAAATTAGTGAAATCACTTAGTGATACTTGGGTATCTTTCGAGGTATCTTTAGTTAAAAAAAATTAAGGTATCGACTCGGATTAAGTGATCTCATTTTGAAGATCTTCTGTCCCATTCAAATATAGACTGTATCTGTCAAATAAGCTATCCGTCAGATAATAAATGGGGCGTTAGCATGGCGGGACCTATTTGGAGGTTATTCTCAGGAATAAAATCGACTACTTTTATGTAAAAATACCGAAAAATACCTTAGTAGAAGTTGCGGGTACCTAACTATTAAAAAAAAAACTTCAAGATTTTGGCCAAGAGTTCTCGAGATACAAATGGCGGACAGTAAAGAAAAAGGGTTTTTACAATAATTCTTTTTGTACCTGTATAAAAGAGACCTCGGAGAATACTTTCTTGGTTCGTATAATAAATCGCAAAGCCAGTCGCAAAGCGCGGTACGAACTGCGAACCGAATAATTTTTAAGAGATTCGTTAAAAAAATATAATACTTCAAACATGGGTGAAAACTTCGACTGAGATGACTTCAGCCTTTAATCGGTGCAAATGTAATCTGCACTGTAATTTTGATATTTCATAACATTGTTAGTCTACGGAAAAGTCCAGTCTAGAAACAACGCTTAGAAAAATGTTTTTTCATTACGTTGACATCTTATTTTGGCTGTGAAAACCAAAATATCTATCATCTATCTTTTAACATTCGTGTTCCTATTTTCAATCTATTTTACTTACGCAAAATGAATACGGTTATTATTTGTATCAGTTCTACTTTGTTTGACGACGAAAATAGATATCTTTGTCCTATGGTACGCCAACTGCCAACCTAATCTACTACTAACTATGATCTCTTTATGTATTGGACTCATTCCAATCAAAATAAATAAACACTGTCACTTCGGCAACTTTTACCAAGCAAATTACTAATTTCGAGTGTAATGGTCACCATAATAAGCAAACTACAAGCTTCATAATACCCACATGTCCATAGTTGAAATATCAGATATTTTTTATTAGATATTATGCTTATGTATGTATCATGTATATTCGTTATTATCCGGTCAATACCATTATAATTGGATAAAGCTGAGTTTCCTTTAATTTCAGTTTTTGAATTACACCATTCAATCGCCGGTCTGATTAAAATGTTTATTGTTTTCATGGACGCCCAGATCCTCATTCAGAATAAAGCTCGGAATAAAGTAATTAATCAACATGATACCCCATAATTTTCAGTATTTAAAAACTGCCTTCTGCCTTGTCGTGAAATGATTAACAGATAAAAACCCCTTGGAATATTTCTTCTTGCTCTCTGAGACAAACATGTCTTATAATACGGAGAGAAACAGTTTAGAGAGTATGTAATAACGAGGTATTTTAATAAATGAACTGTGACTGAGACTGTGACAGACGAACAAGTTGTAGGACTTCCGATGAATGGTAATGATATAATATTCTACTACTATCCATCCATGCACTGACCAAGGCGATCAATTTGATTTTTCAAGTGCAGACGAAAAGAATGATATGATGACCAAATCTACATAATTCATTAGGTCCTGGATATTACAGTCATCGCGTGTAAATTATAATTTTTTATACAGAATTGATTTTAAAAATCAACATTAAGTTAGCATGCAGTGGGGTTTCGTCCAGTATTAGTATAGTTGTTCAACAACAACATTAAGTTAACCGTTAAACCTGTGAATAATACATTTATTATCATGTATGTATGTAAATTGAATTAATCCTGCAATAAATCGTTACTACACAACTTTATTTTAAATTTTCTCCGTGTTATATTCGTGATCAAATATTAATGATAATCATCACATTGACTGTTGCAATAATGCATCATCACCATTTTCACAATGATCAATTATTGAATGAGGTCAAAGTATTATTATGGAAACTTGTCTGTTACGATTACGTCAAAGGTGATAGAACAAGTTTTAGAACGAGTGTAGAACAACTGCATAATTGTTTGTTTCTGAGCGATTTTTTGTTTGCGATTTCAATAATTGGAGACTCTTAGGTAACAAAAAAAAAATGCGTACCAATTTATTTATATGTTGTAGGTAACAGTTTATGAAAAATTTTGAGTATTGAGCCAAGAACACTGTTAGAAAGTTAATGAGACTGTTTTACATTGCCAACATAAACACAGTTCTCAACATAATTAATCTTCCAACAATGTGTTATCTAGAGATAGTTCATGATTATACATTTGTTTACTATCACAAAATAAATAAATTAAATTCAATACACTCGACAGTACAGAAAAAAGAAAGTTTGAAGGTAATGTGACGTGATGTAATTGGTAAAACTTGTTCTTGATATTAAATGATTCACCTGATTTTTCAGTTGTGTAATTTGTTTGTTTTTTTGTTCTATTAATAATTATTAGCAATCATATTATGGTACCTAATACCTACAGTGTCTATATACAAGACAGTGACGACGAGTGAATAACCATGAAGCTGCAATATGGCGGATGGGAGGAGCTTATTTTTCAATTATTTCTCCGAACATGTTATGTTCCGTTGCTGTGATCACAACAAACAACGATACAACCTAAACAACTGGATTGGCGGCGTACGTTGCAAAAGTGTGGCCGAGAGAGATAGATAGATTGTAGGATCGCTATTTCAGTCTGAAACATTGGACTATGATATGGATTAAATATGAAATGGTTGGTTCCAAATCATTTTTAATAATAATTAGGCAACTACTTAGGGCAAAAGTAAATTTGTAGGTACCTACGTACTTATTGCAAAGTTTAATTTAGTCAGTTCTCTATTTCATTGCTGAAGTAGAGAAAAAAGCATACATCAATGTGAGCATTCTTACTACCTACCCAATAATGAGGAAAAAATCTTGATAGTTAGGGAGGTTCCAAGATTTTGATGCCTAACTGAATCTAAATATTTTTGAAATAATTGTAAAAAAAAAGAAATTGAAATACATATAAAAGTGATGGAAAAGTAGACATAGTTTTCTCTAGAAAATGGGACAGATCGAAGGACAGACTTAAAAATAATAAAAAAAACAGTGTATAAAAATACAACATATTTTATACGTGTGTACAAAAAAAACTTAAAAAAAAAATAATATATGATAATCAATACAATAATAATATAATAATAATGTAGATAGATACATACATACATAAATTCTGATTCCTAAAATACTTAATATAATTTATCATAAAAGTTGACCAGCGATAGATTTACTTGCTTATTTTTTTGTCATTGATTTCTTTATTTTTGAACTTATTTTAAGTCTAAAAATAACAAATCATGAAATTTCTTTATTTTTTAAATGGTGACAATTAGGTAAATCAATTTCCAAACTATACATTTTATTTTTATAGAAGTCTTTCAAGTCAATATTTTGAAGGGATACAATTAAAAAATATTTTCGAAAAATGCTTTCCATGTCAACGAAAAAATAAAACAAAATTTCATTACAGAAAAATAAGCTGTTTTCTTCTTTTGAGTAAACCAAGTTTACTGAATCTTCTGTGAAGTGGTGGTTTGGAACCGGCAGAACTTATACAAGTTATTGTACAAGTTTTTGAAGTTTTAATTATACTTCGAAGTACATATATATCCACATATATTATACAGAGTTTAACTCGCTTTTATTCAAATCTAAACTGAAGGGAATATTCTTGGGAAGGTCCACTGCGTCATAAGTATGTTTAGTAGTCTCTATAATGTTTAAGAACCACTCAATAAATTGTCTGTCGTCTTGATTGCAACTGCTTGTCTCTGCGTTTTTCAAATATTGGGATACAGAAATTAATTTGAGATTATTTTTCACTTGGGCTGCATTCGGAATAATCTGCTTGCTTCTTAGCACACAGAAAAGATTTTCTAAGCAATCTTGGGAAAAGCGACTAGTCAATATAAATCTGTATTTTTTTTGTTCAAGTAAATATTTTTGAAATTCCAACATTGAAGTGGTGGAGCACTCCTGTTTGTGAGGGTTTCCAAATTTTCTTTTGTTCAACATGTATTTTTCCAAAAAGTGGTATGAAATCTGTCAGAAAATTTACCGATTTATTATAAACGTGCACATTAATTGTGAATTGTTGCCCAATGCAGTATAATAACTTGTGGTAAGCACCAAATAACTAATTATGTCCATGTTAATCATTTTTGGAAAGCCCTGAGGGTAGGGTTTCCATAAAGGTTTCTTGGAATTCAGGACAAGTGAGCCCTGAAACCCGGACAAAATCCGGACTTTGCCGCAGAATAGGTATCAATAAATGTTAAGAATACATTGTTATTGATGTAATTTAAAGGGTAAATTAAATGAAATCACACTTATTGAGAAATTACAAATCTCTATTCTGTGGTTAAGAAAAACAATCTCTTATCTTTTGTAGCAAAAAACACAGTTGGTAACATTTATTACATGTGTAGAAACTAATTAACGAGATAATTTCTGATTTCTGAATAATTTCTGAATATTCCGCTAAGAATAAAAACATTTTTTGGAAGTCATAGAACTCAGAACAAGTCATATTAAAATTGAATACGGTCCTCACCATACCTTTTATAGATTTCAGAGTAAGTCTATTCCGATCTTTTGTTTATTGGGCCACAATTAGAGAAAATATTCGCTTGACATTTGCATTGTGCGCAGTGATAGCAAAAAGGATTTGAACTATATACATTACAAAGTACGTCCGAATTGGATTTTCCTCCTTCAATTGAAGAAAAACTTTTGAGCATTTCTTCAGTGACTACACATTTCCGTTTTGGCATTTTTGAGTGTTTTATTTTATTAGTAGGTGAATGCAGAATGACACAATCACAAGTTTTAGGAACTTTGGGATTTACCGATACACCGGTATAGGTACCAATGTATCTCCTTTACCGGTCGAATTCACGGTCAATTCAGAATTACCCTTTAGACGCACTCTTCAAGAATATATTCGTCTTTGTTCAAGTCCCAATCGTAATAACCCAAAATAAAGACAGTAGTATTCACGAGTACGCTGAAAAACTGAAATCTGACAATCTCGTGATGTCAGAGTGTAGAGATAGTAGGTACGCTCGTTCATTCGTCCGTCGTCGGCTTCAGTAGTAGGCAGGAATAGAGATAATTGAGTTATTTTTAGGATCTCCTGGTTTTCCGGACATTTTTTCAAATTCCGCCCGGACTTCCCCGGTCACTGCAAAAACCCAAACATGTCCGGGTAAATCCGGACGTATGGAAACCCTACCTGAGGGCTTGCATCCAAGTCTGAATCAATTTAACTAAAAGGGTGTATGTCGAGGTGTATGTTAGTTGTTTACAATCGAAATTTTCCGTTTGTATTAAATCAAAATTCCTGGGCTTCTAGCTTCTAACTTTGCAAAATAATCACTCATTTCACAGCATTTCATGATCAGAATCTCAACAAAACCAAAGTTTACCTATAGTAATAAGTAAACTTTGACAAAACCATATTGCAGACTTGGCATTTCGAAAAATTTCTCAGAAAGTGATGGGAAAAAGTGACAATTAGAGGTTATTTTCGGTTTACGGTACAATCAGCTGACTTTTAGGTTATGTTCTGTCAGAAACCTATCAAGATAATGTCAAAATTGACAGCTTGTACCGTAAATAATACATATATTACAAAAAAAAATTATTAAAATGTTATTATCAAGAGAAAAAGGTCATTATAACTTTCTTTCGCTCTGATAATATTTTCTGCAACTTTGCAACTTCCACGGTGACTATAACAAACCCGGCCTTTGAATCTTTGAAAGCATCATTTAAACTTTTATTAGTTTTTAACTACCTACGCAGTCTAATAGCTCGTGGCAAGACTGGTAAGCACCAAATAACTAATAATGTCCATGTTAGTTATTTTTGGAATCCCCTGCAGAGCTGCATCAAAGTCTGAATCACTTCAAAAAAATCAAAAAAATCACAAAAGGATCTATGTTGTTTACAATAATCACTCATTTCACAGCTTTTTTAAGATCAGAATCCCAACAAAACCATATTGCACTGTTAGCATTTCGAAAAATGTCGCAGAATGTGAAAGAAAAAACTGACAATTAGAGGTTAATGTTTGTTTACGGTACAATCTGCTGACTTTTATGTTCTGAAATGGTCTCAAGGTTACTATACAGGGTGTCCCAGCAAGGGTGGCCACCGGGCCACCGGCCATATCTCAAAAACTACTGGACCTAAAAGTTCAGGAAAAAAAAAATTATCACTAAAGTGGCCACAAGAAAATGCTGGGAAATATTTATACCTTCGGAAATTTTTCCGCTAGGGGGCGCAATCAAAGCTTAAATATTAAAATTCGAAATTTCTCCGGAAATTCTCAGATTGAGGTATATCTTTATCAACATGGTTAGAAAACCTAGACAATTTCACGTCTTTTTGGTACAGGGCTCATTGGCGTACCGATCTTCGTGTGAGTAGGGGAAGGTAGTGAAAGTGTAATTGTTCAAGTAGCTGTAACCTATTAACGACTTGTCCGATTTTGTTGCGTATAGGCTTGTTTAGAAGATAAATGTGAGTCAGGGGGTCTCTCACTGCCTACAATACTTGGACGTTCTCGATCACAATACCATGACAGTACTCAAAATACCTTAACAATATCTCACAATAGTTGGCAATACTTTACAATATCATACAGTACTTTACAGTAACGACAATACGTTGACAATACACACAGTACATACGCAGTTCCGTGTAAAGTGAGCGCCGAGCGAACGCGTTTTGACATATTGCGCAGATTCAAACTGTAAGGGCTTTGTTTCTTGAAGAGCTATGAGAACAGTGAGAACAAATCTACTGTTATTAAGCCTTAACCATGGTTCTAGAACTTGGAAGTCTCAGTACTGCCCGATCCGCCTTTATAAATAAAGCTAAGCCCCTACCAAACCACACTATCAAGCATCCAAACTTTGTAGTGAAGGTATTAGTCATTTACGTTACTAAGACGGTAAATTACTTTTTAAAAATTAGGAGTCAAGTCCGGAATTTCTGGAGTAGTTCAATGACATTTAACGGCTGTGTGTCGTACATTGTTTTGTTTCATACTGTGTCGGTCTCACATTCTTACCATGAGATGGCGTCAGTCAAACCATGTAACCACTGAGGTAATATACCTAAATAGGTTACTTATGTTAGCAACATTTACTTGTGGATGCCGAGCGAACCAATTTTACATATTCCATCAGCGGTGTTGCCATATCCACATCGAAATCGGTGACACGCGACCGGTTGACAAATGACGATGGAGGACATACGTTTCACCACAATCCACGACACGATTGTAAACAAAACGTCCTTTACTCAAACAACGACAAAACTCTACCGACTGGCATTAATATAATAATTATAATAAGACAATTTTAAAAAGTCCTTCACATGTCCACGGATACAGGGCCCAAGAGGATAAATCTACTGACAATTTAATTTGTCGACCAAAAGTCATTCTTCGTAAAAAGTTCTGCTTGTTTTGAAAAGTGTAAAGTGAAATGAGTAGGCTTTGATTATTATGAAAATATTACTATGATAACGCCGTTTTCGAAGCCCCTCATGTTTATTTTCAACTCTGAACTCTGAACATATACTTGTCGGGTATCATTTTGAAGGAAATCACGTATACAGGGTGTCTCTAAAAGGTCTTTACAAAATCCTACCACATGTTACTGAGGTCAAAATAAGCCGATTTAACGTAACTCACCTCAGACCGAAATGTCACCATTTCCGAGATACGGGGTGATCAAGTTTGAAATTACCAATTGAATTTTGTCATTATTTTGGACACTTTTTCACATATTGCTTTGAAAATTGGTATACGGGGGTTTTGTGGTATGAGAAATTCGATTATGAAGTCCGTTTTACTGTGACCACTAGAGGGCGCCCTACACTTTACATTTTGTGGTTTGGAATGTCCATAACTATTTTCTAAGTTATTTTGTTCAAAATTTTATCAAATAAAAAGATTCTCCAGACGATTTCAAGTAAATAAGGTACTTGTTGATACAAGTCTTTACAATTGAATACAATATCATGAGAGTTATTGAGGTGCTGCAACATTGTTTTCTGGTTTTCAAACTTCTCTTTTTTGCAAATAGTGCATATTTTGCCCTTTTTTTCTTTAGTACGCTTAGAGCTTGGCCAGGCTACTGAGCTATGACTTCCTTTGAGATGTGATTCTAAACCATGATCAGAGTTGTAGCCTTTCTGGCAATGAGCGCAACGAAATCTAAATATTTTATTGGGATAAAGTTTTTCAAAAGACTTTTCGTGGGCGTTTTTAACATGTATCTTAAGAGTGTCTTTTCTTTTGAAATATTTCTCACACACACTGCATTTAAAAGTCGCTTGCTTTTGTTTATAAAGTTCACCGAAACTATCACTATGTAGCCTTTTCTTATGGTTTTTCAAAGTGTCGCTTCTTGAAAAGTGATTTCCGCACACGGAGCAATGGGCCGGCATGGTAATGCAATAATTATTAAAATATGAATCCGACTAGGTATAAAATCAAACTCGAAACGTAACATAAACCCATATAATTATAATGCATAAACCGCTAACAGACGACACAATCCATCAACCTCGCCAAAATAAAATAAAATAAAATTGAAATGTAGAAATGTGACACTGCTGACTTCTTCACTGACATGGCGTTTGGCGTTGACATTCGACAATTTCATGAAATCTAACTACCTCTACGACCTACGACATCGATGCATCAACGTTGCCAAATGTGAAAGATGTAAATGTGTAAATTTTGGTTCGCTGCGGATCCATAAGTAGCAAACACTACATGTCAAGTCAAGTTATTAATCAAAACCATGAGATGGCGCCAGTTGAATCATGCTACCACTTAGGTAATGTAGATAGGTTACTTATTATATGTTACCAACATTTTATGCCAAGTTATTTATTAAAACCATGAGATGGCGCCAACCAAACCATGCTACCAATGAAATTTCACAGTCTTTGAAATGCAAACTGTCATTTAGCGGAGTAATAAAGTAAATTTGTATTACAGTCTCTGATGATGTAAAGTGTCATTTACCGGACTGGTAACCACTTTGCAGTACGATATGAAATAAAGTATCATACATAACCTCAAACAATGTAAGATTGATAGCTGTTTAACAATCTGGCAATTGCCTAGGAGCAAAGCCATCAAAGAAAGAAGAAGCTGTTTAACAATTATTATATAATTATACCGCAACATGATTAGTCCGAAAAAGTGATTGCTGACAAGCTGATCTTTTTAAGGTTAATGGGGGGAGGTCCATTGAGTGTAAAACCAAAAAGATCACGATCGCCAAAATTGTGTTTTTTTTGCTATAGGGTTGTTTACTCGGTTGTTTATTATTTATAACAGTTTGAAAAAAATTACTGATAAGCAATTTTGCCTTTATAGACCTTTTTTAGTGTTAGAAGAAAGTACAAAATGCAAGACAAAGTCACTTGCGCAGATGAAAAAAACGGTTATTTAAACAAAAAAAAATTGGCAATGAGAGAGTGCCAAAAATATTGTAAAAACACTGTTCAAATATTTCCTTGTCAGTTTGACAACATCTGCACATTTTTAAATTATTTAATTTTGTGGAGACTCGGGGTATAGTTTTCCAAGAGTCTTGCAAAAACCTGGTCAATTGAAAAAGATAACAAGAAACCACCCCCGTTTTATACTCAGTGGACGTCTCGGTGGACGTCAACCCATCAACTCACAAGAAATCAGCTTTTCAGCATTTTTTTTGTACCCCATATCGGACCGTCCAAGTTTAGGTAATGTATTAGTGTTAGATAGCGAGGACAAGGTAAATTTGATGGATTTGTATACAGGGTGTCCAGAAACTAGTGGTCGTAAATGATAGGACATACAGATAAGTTTGAAATAAAGTGGGTATTTCTAAAGTTTTAAAGTGGGTTTCTAAGTTTTACTTAACATTTCTTAAAATTCAAGCAATTTTGACATTTTGTATTGACATTTCAGGGTTGCCACAGTAGAGGTTCAGAAATTTAATTAAACTTAGAATTTTCAAGTAGGTATATAAATTTGGTATACATAAGAAATCCAGATAGCAAAACAATTTATATGAAGTACCCACTTTTTTTGACCGAGATTTTGACCATCTCTGTATGTCCTATCATTTATGACCATGGAGGTAGAAAGGGGTAGAGATGATTATATCTCGATGTTTATGACCACTAATTTCCATCGATCCAATTCACAAATCCAAATCACTCTTCACTTCCAACGGTGAAACTTCGATAAACGTCATTTGTTAAAATATCTGAAGGACAGATACACTTGTTTTTTTCGAAATGACCGAAAAATGTTCCATTCACAACGAACAAATCAAACTACTTCCTGTCAAAATTGGAAATTATTTGGAAAAATGACTGATGACTGAATGTAACCTAAACGGAAAGATTAAATTCTGCAATTATTTGTCGCAACTCATGAGTATTCACAGTGTGATTCACACTAAAATGGAAAATTCTATACCTTTCGAAATTTCGGCCGACTTCAAAAATAGTTTTTTTCAGCAACTTATAGCACCTATTGTTATGTTCGGTGAATATAGAACTCAAAGAGATCCATCGCTGAATTTCTCGTATTTTTTGTGACCGCACTCTTAGCGGTTCTGGGAGGTACTTTATATTTTCCGGTATTTAAGATTCGTGTTTTTTGCAGTGTTGCTGATTTTTTTGAGTCAGATGCAAGTTTTATCCTCGGTTTTATTTTTTGACTACTATTTTTGTTACCATTTCTATGATTGATCACACAACATAAAACTGAGCATAGAACAGACTCTGTCTCGGACCCTTTTCATGACGTCATGACTTCCAAAATTGCTTTAAAGTTTCGTTCATTTTTTGCAACGTATTTTTTTGTTGAATGAACCAGAAATGATCATATTTGCAGTAGTCTTCAGATGCATTATTTTAAATGGTACCTACAACCTTCTATAGACGGAACCGTGAATTTCACTTTTCCAAAAATGATCAATAATTTGTTGATTTACAATGGATTCAATAACTTGAAATCACTGCATGGAATGCTCTTAAATTGTTTCTATCAAAGTTGATTTATCTTAAATAAAGAATAAAACGTTTGACTTGTTCACATTCAAATCTACAAAAAAAAAATATTTTCTTCCTTAAAGGAATTTTTGTTTTGCGCCTTATAATCAGGACTTGGCGCGTGAGCAAAGTGCAGTGAATTGATGAAAAAATAAACACTTAGTATTTGAGCTCTACTGGTTCTGCAAAGGGGAGCACACAAGGTCGCGATACCTCACAACTACCCACAATACTTCACAATGCCTCACAGAACTTCACAGTACTCCACAATACATTGCAATACATATCAAAATAGCCACAAACTCTACAGTATTGAAAATACATGGTATCGTCACAATACTTGGACAAAATTTGGGTAGTGAGAGACCCCTTAATGTGAGTACTTTCGAACATCGTATCCAGTAGTGCGTGATTGTCTCCAGCAAAATTGCTAGAAGGGGTAACTTGAATTAAAAACAGTGTTTTTCATTTTACCGCAAAAATTCAAATGGTATGGTATAATTCTGATAAGACCATCGAAAGGTACATTAAATTTACAAGAAAAAACCTTTGAAACGCAGGTGGATATCTTTTTTCGTTTTCGAGTTATTGCCGAGAAAAGAGTTTTTGACACTCGAAAAGTTGTTTGTTGTGTAGTTCTATTGCAACCTGCTTTTTTTTTGGCTTCAATAATAATAACTAGTCCAAATTATGTAAAATTTAATGTTTTCATTTGTTATTTCAATAGAACAAAACTCATAATAAATGAAAAATATTTTGATGAGCATAAATCCCAATCTAATTATGTATTAAATAGTGCAATGATGGGTTGAAAAAAAATCTAGGTAGCTGTGGAAAAACATCGGCGGGTTTTCATGGAGATAATTGAAACATATTGCAATCATAACAATCTCTTAATTATCATTTTAACATTCTCTGTTAAAATGTCTTACACCAATGCCGAGGCTTTTGATATGCTCGCCGTATATTTTCAATGTTTGGGAAATGCTCCGATTGCGGCACGTGAATACGCTGCAAGGTATCCTGAACGAAGGCACTACAGCAGAAAGGTATTTCGGCGAATGGCAATACGTTTAAGAACAACGGGAAGTGTACAGCTCAATCCAGTTCCAATCAGAAGACGTCCGGTAAAAAACCATGAAGACAATATTATAAACGTTCTCGCTTACGTGGAAGCTTCACCGCATTTGAGCACAAGAGAAATTTCCCACCATCTAGGATTAAGTTGTTCTTCAGTGCTCCGAATTTTAAGAGACTTCAAACTTCGTCCATACCATCTTTCCTTACACCAAGCTCTATCAGAAGATGATTTCAACAGGCGACTAGACCATTGCTATTGGCTTCGAGAAATGTGCAACGAACATCCTCAATTCCTCTCCCAAATTTTATGGACCGATGAAGCCCGTTTCTCTAGTTCTGGAAATGTTAATTTTCATAACATGCACTTTTGGTCGCGGGAAAACCCACACTGGATGCGGGAAGTGGATCATCAAAACAGGTGGAGTGTAAACGTCTGGTGCGGAGTGTTAGGAAACAAAATTATTGGGCCGTATATTATTGATGGCCATTTAAATGGTGAATCATATTTAAACTTTTTAGAAAATGACTTGCAAATACTTTTAGAAGATGTTCCCATTGGTCTTAGGATGTCCATGTGGTACCAACATGACGGTTTCCCAGCTCGTTATGCACGGAGAGTTCGTGATTTTTTAAACAACCGTTATCCAGATCGCTGGATTGGAAGGGGCAGTTTGTTCCCATGGCCACAGAGATCCCCCGATTTAACTGTGTTGGACTATTACTTGTGGGGACGAATCAAGGACATCGTTTACAAAACTCGTCCCACCACAAGAGAAAATATGATTGAGCGGATTGAGAATGCTATACATTCCATTGCACCAATTGAAATAGAAACAGCTGTTTCTATTTGTAGGCACAGAATTGAGAAATGTATTTTACAAGATGGAGGACAATTCGAACATTTATAAAGTTAAATAAAACTACACAACAAACATCTTTTCGAGTGTCAAAAATTATTTTCTCGGCCATAACTCGAAAACGAGAAAAGATATCAACCTGCGGTTTGGAGGTTTTTTCTTGTAAATTTGATCTTCATTTCGATTCTGTTATCAGAATTATACCGTACCATTTAAATTTTTGAGGTGAAACGAAAATAACAGTTTTTAATTCAAATTACGCCTTCTAGCAACTTTTCTGGAGACAATCACGCATCACTGGATACGATATACGAAAGTACTCACATTTATCTTCTAAACAAGCGTATACGCAACAAAATCGGACAAGTCGTTTATAAGTTACAGCCACTTGAACAATTACACTTTCACTACCTTCCCCTACTCACACGAAGATCGGTACGCCAATGAGCCCTGTACCAAAAAGACGTGAAATTGTCTAGGTTTTCTAACCATGTTGATAAAGATATACCTCAATCGGAGAATTTCCGGAGAAATTTCGAATTTTAATATTCAAGCTTTGATTGCGCCCCCTAGCGGAAAAATTTCGAAGTTATAAATATTTCCCAGCATTTTCTCGTGGCCACTTTAGTGATAATTTTTTTTTTCCTGAACTCTTAGGTCCAGTAGTTTCTGAGATATGGCCGGTGGCCACCCTTGCTGGGACACCCTGTATAATAGGTTGCCCAATAACTTTTCTTATTCACGCGTGACGTCATCTGTTGAGAGTCTCCATGCTTTAGCATAGGAACGGGACAGTTTTTGAATTCACTCGGTAGTTTTTCAAGATAGAGATATCAACCCGGGTATATTTATAATCAGGAAAAAAATATCTTTTTCTACGACCGTTTAATAATAGGCTTATTACTCACGCATTTTGAATAGATAATAATACCTATTACTTACCCCGTGAGTAATGATTCATTACTCACGGGTCATTACTCACGGGTTTGGTTGTCACATTATGATCGTAGGTCGAAGCTAATACTTACCCCGTGAGTAATGATTCATTACTCACGGGTCATTACTCACGGGTTTGGTTGTCACATGATCTTACTTTTCAAATTATGTGCAGATTTTTTTGGACACCCGGTATAAAGGCCGTAGAAAAAGTATAGTATTCTACTCGCATGTAATGACAACTACTGTAACTGACAATTACTGTAATAGCTGTCATTACATGCTCATTGAATAATATACCATTTTCTACGACCGTTTAATAATAGGCTTATTACTCACGCATTTTGAATAGATAATAATACCTATTACTTACCCCGTGAGTAATGATTCATTACTCACGGGTCATTACTCACGGGTTTGGTTGTCACATTATGATCGTAGGTCGAAGCTAATACTTACCCCGTGAGTAATGATTCATTACTCACGGGTTTGGTTGTCACATGATCTTACTTTTCAAATTATGTGCAGATTTTTTTGGACACCCGGTATAAAGGCCGTAGAAAAAGTATAGTATTCTACTCGCATGTAATGACAATTACTCACTCGTATGATTGCAACACTCGCCTCCGGCTCGTGTCGCAAACTTCATCCTCGTGAGTACTGTACTGTCATTACATGCTCATTGAATAATATACTATTTTAAATATCTAATAATATACACCAATATACAGGTATTGCCATTAAAAAATAAACATAAGTTGTACTTTTGTACAGATGTTTATTGTTTTCTCGACTACAAATTTTATGGCAGTTCAATTTTTCATGGGTGATACGAGTTTTCTTGAAGTTATTTTCTGGCTCCTTTTGGTACTTTGATACATTGGTTCTTTGGTTATTTGGGTCTTTGGTACGTTGGTTCTCTGGTACTTTGTTACTTTGATTCCTTAATACTTTTATTCTTTGGTAATTCTATACTTTGGTTCTGTGGTACTCTGGTACTTTGGTTCCTGGGCACTTTGGTACTTTGGTACGTTGCTTGTTTAGTACTTTGGTTCTTTGGTACTGTGGGAACGTGTCGAGAAGGATGGCAACACTGCGGACGGGGATTTAGTGTGAGGTTCGGGAAGACATGACAACCGGAACGGATGGAGCCGGCCATTAGTTGATAGTTAGTCAGCGAAGCTGTCGATGAATAATTGTGTACCAATTGAGTTAATAAATTGATATTCTTAGTTAATCGGTGCTTAAGTGTTATAACCCTTTATCCAGGATAGCACAATTGGCGACTGAGGTAAATAATAAATCCTTTAGAATCAATAATAGTACAAAATGTATTGTATTAATGATGGAATGCGTGGGAGATAAACAAATTCCAGATAAGTGTGACTACGTTTACCATATTATGAATTGTGATACGTGCATGATCGAGACAAGCGTGTAATATTAGATGAATATGGTAACCCGATCGCATTAAATTGTGACAAAGGGCGAAACAGCATTAAATTGCGTATTATGAATCATCGCATTAACTTTTGATCATGGAAATTTCCCGGTCGCATTAAATTGTGGCAAAGAGTGGAATAGCATTAGAGAGATTTTAAGCCACTTATTTGGTTGACGTTATCCCTTATCCGTTATACTAAGTATGCGCAGTGGTGCAAAAATAAGGTATAACGTTAATAGAGAGATTTTAAGCCACTTATTATTCAAGTTACCTTATCCCTTAAACGTTATTCTGAGCATGCCCAGTTTCTAGTGCATAAGGGAAGTCAGTTTGAGCAAAATGAGTTTTTGAAGCGTATAAATTTGACACCTACGTTAACGCTAAACCTAATTTTAATCATGCGCAGTGTTATTAAAAAGTGAAGTGTTTAAAGTTGCCGTCAAAAAGTAATCTCAGATTTTCTGTTTACGTACTAGGTATATGTTTATGTTTTATATCGCCTTCATGTTTTGTTTTTTGTACATCATGGAAGATATTATTCAAAATATTATAAGACGTCGAGATCTTCAAGGACGTATAGACCATGACTTGTTAAGAGCAGTCATTCTGCATGATATTTTTGATCCCATCGAGTTAGTACCACCTCTTTTTCTAAACACTTCCATTAAAATAACCCTATTCCGTGTGGCAGTCTATAAAAGGTCTATAAGTTGAAAACACAACAAAACATATAACTGACAAATGTCAATTGACAGCGCATGACCACTAAAATCACGTTCAACTTGCAGCGACGTTGCCAAATGAAGAATATTTTAGCTTTTGAAAACAAATTAGTACTTCAAAAATGCTTTAACTCGTTTTTACACATATGTTAAATCAAACATGTATATGTTTAAAAGTCATTACTATGCAAAAATATATTTTTCATATCGTATGCAACTTAACGTAAATACAATTTGGCACTAATGCCAAAACCTTAACTTTCCCTTATTTCTTCTTTAATAAGGGGACCCCTTATCGCTTATTAACGTTATACCTTATTTTTGCACCACTGCGCATGCTTAGTATAACGGATAAGGGATAACGTCAACCAAATAAGTGGCTTAAAATCTCTCTAATAAGCCATAAGGGGTCCCCTTATTAAAGAAGAAATAAGGGAAAGTTAAGGTTTTAGCATTAGTGCCAAATTGTATTTACGTTAAGTTGCATACGATATGAGAAATATATTTTTGCATGATAATGACTTTTAAACATATACATGTTTGATTTAACGTAACATATTTGTAAAAACGAGTTAAAGCATTTTTAAAGTACTAATTTGTTTTCAAAAGCTAAAATATTCTTCATTTGGCAACGTCGCTGCAAGTTGAACGTAATTTTAGTGGTCATGCGCTGTCAATTGACATTTGTCAGTTATATGTTTTGTTGTGTTTTCAACTTATAGACCTTTTATAGACTGCCACACGAAATAAGGTTATTATAATGGAAGTGTTTAGAAAAGAGGTGGTACTAACTCGATGGGATCAAAAATATCATGCAGAATGACTGCTCTTAACAAGTCATGGTCTATACGTCCTTGAAGATCTCGACGTCTTATAATATTTTGAATAATATCTTCCATGATGTACAAAAAATACGAAGGCGATATAAAACATAAACATATACCTAGTACGTAAACAGAAAATCTGAGATTACTTTTTGGCGGCAACTTTAAACACTTCACTTTTTAATAACACTGCGTGCGCATGACTAAAATTAGGTTTAGCGTTAACGTAGGTGTCAAATTTATACGCTTCAAAAACTCATTTTGCTCAAACTGACTACCCTTATGCACTAGAAACTGGGCATGCTCAGAATAACGTTTAAGGGATAAGGTAACTTGAATAAGTGGCTAACCCCCATATGCACCGTAGAAATCTAATCCGGATGAAGACTTCATCGCGATTATTTTCCATTAGGTGGTATGGAAGATAATCGCGATAAAGACTTTATCCGGATTAGATTTCTAATTGCATATGGGGGTTAAAATCTCTCTATTAAATTGCGTATTATGAATCATCGCACTAAATTGTGATTATGGGAAATTACCCGATCGCATTCAATTGTGACATCAGAGGGTGGAATAGCATTAAATTGCGTATTATGAATCATCGCATTGAATTGCAATGAAGGAAATTACCTGATCGCATTAAATTGTGACAAAAGGGGGGAATAACTGGAATAGCATTAAATTGTTTATTATGAGTTGCATTAAATTGTGATAGCGGCAAATAATTACCATTCAATTGCTCATTTATGTGGATACTGGACCGCAGTAAATGGTGAAAATAAAAGGAATTGACATTCTTGCCTATATTCACATTGATATGATTTGTGGCTCGCATTTCATTGTGGGAAATTTTTTGGCTTATATTACATAACACATCACTCAATAAGTCCGTAGGATAACCAAGAAAAACACATTTTTTGGCAAAATTCGATCTTATTCATCAACATACATTCCTTCAAGAGTGATACAATCAGTCCAACGCCGCTCTAGCATTTCAACACCTTTTTTGTAAAATGATTCGTCTTTGGTCTCAAAATAAGCTTCAGTTTCAGCGATCACCTCTTCATTCGAAACAAATTTCTTTCCGGCGAGCATTTTTTTCAGGTCTGCAAACTGGTAGTAGTCGCTGGGGGCCAAAACTGGAGAATACGGTGGGTGCGAAAGCAATTCGAAGCCCAATTCGTGCAATTTGGCCATCGTTGCGATCGACTTGTGACACGGTGCATTATCTTGGTGAAAGAGAATTTTTTTCTTCTCCATGTGGGGCTGTTTTTTGGCAATTTCTTCCTACAAACGCACTAATAATGCCATATAGTATTCGCTGTTGATTCTTCTTCCTTTCTCAAGATAGTCGATGAACAAAATTCCGTGTGCATCCCAAAATACAGACGCCATAACCTTACCGGCCGACTTTTGCGATTTTGGTCGCTTTGGACGTGGTTCTTCGGCTGCAGTCCACTCAGCTGACTGCCGATTTGACTCTAGAGTGTGTTGGTGGATCCATGTTTCATCCATTGTTACATACCGACGCAAAAAGTCCTTTTTATTCCGGTTAAACAGCTCCAAACAGCTGTCAGAATCATTGACACGTTGTTGTTTTTGGTCCACAGTGTGCAAACGCGGCACCCACTTTGAGAACAGCTTTCTCATGGACAAATGTTCATGCAAAATAGTGTGCACACTGCCTTCTGATATCTTCAAGGTGTCAGCTATCTCACGCAATTTCACTTTTCGGTTTTCCAAAACGATTCGGTGGACTTTTTTGATTTTTTCTGGTGTAACCACCTCAATTGGCCTTCCAGAGCGTTCAGCATCGTCAGTGTCTGTACGGCCACGTTTAAAATCAGCAAACCACTTCTCCACCGTTTGCCTCGATGGGGCAGAGTCCGGATAACACTTATCAAGCCATGCTTTGGCTGTGATGGTATTTTTACCCATCAAAAAGCAATGATAAATCAACACACGAAATTGCTTTGAATTCATTTTTTTTAAAACTCAAAAGTAGCGTCACCTGAACCTCTGTAACTTGTAAACTAATCGTCGAATTGTCATGAGATTTTGACAGATATCTTTTTAAGGTTGGTACTTCCTAGTTTGTGCTTCCTACAAATCATATGGATTATTACATAGCAACGCCATATATATATCATCCTACGGACTTATTGAGTGATGTAGTACATAGATTTGTGGGATAATGTCCCTCACGTAGGTACCAAGTGTATAATTAATTGAGCAGTCGATTGTCCTTTGATAAATACTAGGTACATACCTAAGATAGGTATATAATTTGGGGGTATTGTGTGATTGTCTGATATCATAATTCAAGAATGGCGTAGGTGCTTATTACCTGTTGTTTGGAGATATCACACGTATATCTACCTAGTCATAACATTTACTGGCGTAGTCAGATGAGAGACACTGTTCCAGTACGTCGTATTTCTCCTTCCAGATAGATACGTCGTGACATCATGGGAGACTCTTCCGGAATAAAACCGTTCCAATGCGATACGATCGACAAAGCTTGTATCAGGAATGAGTGGCAGAGATGGATTCGATCTTTCCAGCTGTATCTTGATTCTGAGAATATCACGGACCAGACAAGGAAACGGAACAAACTTCTACATCTGGGGGAGGGGGTCAACTTCAAGAGGTGGCCTATAATATACCTGGAGCAGTAACTGATGAGGCAGATGGCAGCTTCAACGTTCTTGTCGAGAAATTAACAGAGTACCTTTCCCCGACTCAGAATTCTACATTCGAGAGGCACACATTTAGGAATATCAGACCCGAGAGAGGAGAGACTCTTAACAAATTTCTTCTCAAAGTCAGACAGCAAGCTTCCAAATGTATTTTTGGGGCTACAAGTGAACAAGCGTTGGAGATAAACATCAAAGATAAGTTGATTGATGATTGGCCATCTGTGGAATTGAAAAGGAAACTTCTAGAGAAGGAACGACCACTTTCCGAAGTTATTGATATTTGCCAAATTCACGAGCAAATAAAGGACCAAACAAAAGTGATGGATGCTGATACATTTAAGGAACCGCCCACATCAGCAGCAGTTAATAAAATCAACATAAGGAACACTCCAAATCCGGGGTGTGGTAGGTGTGGGAGTTCAAAGCACAATGCGAATGATGGGAAGTGTCCAGCCAGATCCACTAAATGCTTCAAATGCGACCGGATCGGACATTTCGCCAACAAATGCCACACTAAATCACAAAAACGACCCGGCCCTGGACCAGCAAGTAAATACCTCAAAAGAGGACGTTTCTTTTCTAATGTTAATTACATTGACAACCCAGAGACTCCAGAAGATGAACATGACGAAGGGGAACCGGAAAGGAATTACGAATGTTTCAAGCTCAATTCCGCGGGGGTAAACTTTACTGAATCGGATTGACTAATGACATGCTGTGTTGGTGGTGTGCCCGTGACATTATTAATCGACTCAGGATCCAGAGTAAACATCATCAATGGATCGGATTGGAACCATTTACAGTCAAATCGGGCCGTACTATGGAACGTAAACTCCGATATAACGGCCTCGCTGAAGCCATTTGCAGTGGGACAACCATTGGAAGTCCAACGACAATTTGAGACGACCATCACGACCCCGGACGACAATGAGGTTATTACGTCATTTCTGGTTGTAAAACAGGGAGAAATATCAATTCTGGGGAAGGAGACAGCTCAACGGTTGGGGGTCCTAAAAATAGGCGTAGGAGTCAATAAGATTGTGGAAACTCAACCTTTTCCCAAAGTCAAGGACGTGAAAGTCAAGTTCTCAAGGGACCGATCCCTGAAGCCAGTGCAATAGCCCCTCAGACGTGTACCTATAGCTATTGAACCATTGGTGGAACGGAAGTTAAACGAAGCACTTCACCGTGATATTATAGAACCAGTAGAGGGCCACAGTCCATGGATATCACCCATTGTCATCACTTTTAAGGCTGACGGAGACATAAGGATCTGTGTAGATATGCGCAGGGCAAACCAAGCAATTCTGCGCGAAAACTACCCTCTCCCCACCTTCGACTCAATCATGACAAAACTGGTGAACGCCAAGTATTTCTCCCGTTTTTATTTAGAGTTAGCCTACCACCAAATTGAACTGGCCCAGGAGAGTCGTCCTATAACAACTTTCATAATCAATAAAGGGATGTTCCGATACAAGAGACTCATGTTCGGTGTCACGTCGGCGCCTGAATATTCCAGAGAATGTTCGAGCATATGCTAGCTAAATGTCAAAACTGCATCAACTACCTGGATGATATTATTGTGTATGGGGCTACCGAACAGGAACATGACGAATGCTTGCAAGAAGTGCTAAGAGTTTTTAAAGTTAACAATGTGCTGCTAAACGAAAAGAAATGTAAGAGGAAAGTCCAGGAACTTAATTTCTTGGGACATCATCTATCATACGAAGGCATCGAGGCGGATGAGGAAAAAGTTGAAGCGATACGTGAATTTCGACCATCATCATCGAAGGATGAGATGCGCAGCTTTTTGGAATTAGTTACATATCTGGGGAAATTTGTGCCCGATCTAGCTATCACCGAACCCTTGAGGCAGCTTACAAAACGGGATACGGAATTCCTTTCGACACCAACACACTATCAAAGCTTTGAGTCACTTAAACAGGCGTTGTCCAAACCTCCCATCCTGAGCTACTTCGATCCTTCGAGGAGAACGAGGTTGATCGCTAGCCCTGTGGCCCTTGGGGCAGTTCTTATTCAATTCGATCAAGAGCTCCCCAGACTGATATCGTTTGCAAGCAAAGGATTGACTAGCACGGAACGACGATATTCCCAGACCGAAAAGGAGAGCCTCGCATTGGTATGGGCCGTTGAGAGGTTTTATTATTATCTGATGGGCCTGGAGTTTGAGTTGGTCACCGATCACAAACCCTTGGAGGCCATTTTCAAACCGACATCCAGACCACCGGCAAGAATAAAACGTTGGGTTCTTAGACTACAGTGTTTCAAATTCAAAGTGATTTACCAATGTGGAAAGTTGAACATCGCTGATTCTGTATCGAGACTGTGTCAACTAACTGAGACGAAGACGTTTGATAAAGAGAATTATATTCACATTTTGAGAATAGTCGAGAACTGTGCCCCCAAGGCCATCACCGTAACGGATATATCACGCCAAAGCCTGTTAGACCCAGAACTAACCGACGCTGCCAGAAAAACCGCCGAGGGATCATGGGAACCTGAGGGGAAATGCCCTTACTTTCCGTTTCGCTTTGAGCTATCTAATCTGGGACCGATCTTACTGAGAACTAACAGAATTGTGATACCCTCGTCAATGCGGCAAAGAGTTTTGAAGTTGGCTCACGAAGGGCATCCAGGGGCTAGCGTAATGAAACGACGATTAAGATCAAAAGTCTGGTGGCCACTTATCGACAAAAATGTAGATACCTACTTGAAAGAATGTCGAGACTGTTCATTGGTAAGTCAACCTAACAGACCACCGAATATGACGCGTCACCAATTCCCCGATTGACCGTGGCAATGCCTGGTGATCGACCTAATGGGACGTCTGCCCAATCAAGATCAAGTATTAGTAGTGATAGATTATTATTCCAGATTCCAGGAAATAGAATTTTTGAAAACCACAACATCCACTATCATCATAAGGTGCCTCGACAAACTATTTTCTCGTTTTAGAATCCCAAAATCCATCAGATCCGACAACGGCAAACAATTCGTGAGCAGGGAATTTCAAAAATATTGCGACAGCAACAACATAGAGCTGATTCATACTCCGCCATACTGGCCTCAAGCGAATGGCGAAGTCGAAAACATAACAAATCGATATTAAAGAGACTCCAAATCTGTCACAACAACAACCAGGACTACAAAGTAGAGATTCAAAAGTTCATTATGATGTACAATGTGACTTCACATGGAACCACGAACAAATCCCCATCAGAACTTTTATTTCAGAGGAGAATTCGGGATAGAATCCCGTCGATTGCTGACATCGTCGGAGAGTACGGGGATGAAGAAGCTCGGGACATGGACCTCATCAATAAAGAAAAAGGGAAAAGACGGAAAGATGGGAGCAGACGAGCTATACCAAGCGACATTCGAGAAGGAGATAAGGTTGTGATACAAAATATGGTCCAACCCCACAAGCTGGCATCTAGATACCGCACGGCGGATTACAGTGTCGTAGAAAGGAACGGGAATGAGCTTGTACTGGTAGGAGAAGGAAAAACCATACGTAGACACGTAACACATGTCAAAAAAGTCGACGCCCCACAAAGCGAGGAGCCTCGAGAGCAGTCATCTCCAACCCCACATGGAAGTATCTCAGCTGATGACCAGGATGTCAACAATGAAAACAACCTTCCCTCATCAATGCCTTCACTAACACGAGATGTCAGCCCACCATCAGACCTGACCCCGCCTACTCAAGACGCCGGCAACCATGAGCCTCCAGGAAGGATTACAATGACGCTGAAAAAAAAGGACGGAATGTGGGAACGTGTCGAGAAGGATGGCAACACTGCGGACGGGGATTTAGTGTGAGGTTCGGGAAGACACGACAACCGGAACGGATGGAGCCACGGCCAATAGTTGATAGTTAGTCAGCGAAGCTGTCGATGAATAATTGTGTACCAATTGAGTTAATAAATAGATATTCTTAGTTAATCGGTGCTTAAGTGTTATAACCCTTTATCCAGGATAGCACAGGTACTCTGACTCGTTGGTAATTTGGTACTTGATTGGTACTTTTATTCCTTGCTTCTTGGATCGTTGCTACTTTGGTACTTTATTGGTTCTTGGGTATACTTTGGTTCTTTGGTTTACTTTTATTCTTTGCTTCTAAGTATCTAATTACCAAAGAATCAAAGTAACAAAGAGTCAAAGTACCAGAGAACCAGAGTACCAAAGAACCAAAGAAAGAACCAAAGAACCAAAGAAAGAACCAAAGAAAAAACCAAAGAACCCAAAAACCAAGACACAAAAGAGCCAAAGTACCAAATATCCAATCAATCAAAGTACTACAGTACCAAAGAACCAAAGTATCCGAGAACCAAAGTACCAAAGAATGAATGTACCAAAGACTCAATCAAAGTACCAGGGGATTCAGGTACCAAAGTATGAAAGAACCAAAATACCAAAGAATCAAAAAACCAACGAATCAAAGTACCAAAAAAACCAAAAAAGCAAAGTACCAAAAAACCAAAGTACCAAAGAACGAAGGTTTCAAAGAGTCAAAGTACCAAAAAGGACCAAAGTATCGGAGAGTCAAAGAACCAATGAGACACAACAGAAAACGAGCTATTCTCTCACATTCTTTAACCAAAATCAGTCGCACAATCCTATTTATTTTCTGTAAAAATATGAATAACTTCCCTGTAGTACTACCTATACTACATCGTTACATCCGCGTAATGAAGTTCCTTTTCAAAAAATAAATTGAAATAAACCAAGAAAGCAGTAACGACGCAAACTATCCACAAATAAAATGGGAAACACCATATACACTGTGTTCTGCTTCCGAAAATCTCAACAACTGACGTCACAGCTTCCCCCTTCCGTCTGTCGCACCTTAGTTACGAGGCAACCTATTATACAGTAACCTTGGATTTGACTATGGAGGACTATAACTAGGAGACGAATCGACATACGAATATCCCTGAAAATCTGTCCCTCTTTTCGCTTAGTTCATTTGAGGGCGCTGTTGCTAGTGGCGCTTTTATTTATTCATTGTGATGGTAACGTTTATTGCTTGTCAAGATACTTTTATCACATTTTCATTCATTTTTTCCAAATTTCCACTTCACATTCCACATGCAATGCATTCTCTATAAGGAAAAAATTGAGGTTGAATCGTCGCAGCATCGTGTTTCAAGCCCATGGTTTGTTCAATGATGACTGTTGTCAATGAAGGATATGACTTCACTCAGTTACTTTATCAATTAATGCAATTAAACAAAAAAATATGAAACTTCTATAAATTTCAGAATAATGTATTACAAGAAATATATTCTTAGGTAAAAAGTATTCAATAAAAATACGATCAAGTCACCCATGGATTGCAATTGTTTCAAAAAACGTATGTCTAGGCTAACATCGCAATTATGACATGACATCCACTTTACAACCGTCACAGATGCCATGATGCCAAACCATACAAACTAGCCACGACCTACGTTTATGATGGAAAAAGAAGTCCAGAGGTGACTTTATCGTATTTTTTATTGAACACTCGTTACCTATTATCATCAAATAGTGAGAGTTTTGATGCAACCTAGCCAATAAAAATTGTTGCATTTTGATAGAGTATTCGTAACGTTGTTTCAATTATGTTACCTAGGTAACATTTTTGTTTGACTTGAAATCGCTAACGACTCTTCGCCATCTGGGGGTAACAATTGAAGTTGAATTACGATTTGAAACCTGGACCACTTTTATGCATTTCGATAACTCTCCCAGATACAGTCCTCCATAGATTTGACAGATCAAAATTGTGGGTTATAACCTAGGAAACTTTATTTCTTCATGACAAAATAATAAGTATGTTCGAAAAAAATGTCAAATTATACGTGCTGCAAAATGGCCGACATAACACAACTGACCAATTAAAAATGATGCACTCACTCGTCGCCACTGTCTTGTATACAGGGTGTTTACGGTCTTGTGATTTTTTCTTTAATGTTTTTTTCTACACGTTAAAAGAATATGATTAACGCTAAAACGCCTTAGCAAAAGTAGAATAATAAGAGAGATAATGAATTTTTTGTACGATTTTATTTTCAAAAATGATGACACTAAATTGCAAAATTACTGCTTTACAGCAGTTGTTCAAAGTTGTCGCCCTGTTGTTGAACGCAAAGTCTCGCTCGACGTATCCATGAATTATTATTATTATTATTATAATTATTATTATTATTATTATTATTCGACTTTTGCTAAGGCGTTTTAGCGTTAATCATATTCTTTTAACGTGTAGAAAAGAACATTAAAGAAAAAATCACAAGACCGTAAACACCCTGTATAGACACTGTACTAATACCTATACGTATGAAGCTTGATTCAGTTCAATCTGATGATTGTAACGTTCCAAAACTCTCAAATGCGTGTTTGAAAGTGAAAGAGTAATCAACCTAAACTTCTTACTAATAGCGGACAATCGAAACCATTGCTTTCATATTTTCAAGATAAATAGTGATGAGTCAAATTTAAATATCTGCATTTGATTTTAATTTTTGGTCTTTAACTTTTGGTAAATGTCAGCGTCTTGTTGACAAAGTATGTATAAAACAAACAATATTTTATTTTTATTCGTTGACTGATAATTCTTATTTTTTCTAGCCTCACACAACACTGTCACAAAATCGGAGAGGGCCTGTATGGAGAAGTATTTCTGTTCAGGAATCCCCATGGTGGAACTACTGTTATGAAAATAATTCCCATAGAAGGTGATCAACGTATCAATGGAGAATATCAGAAGAAATTTAAAGAAGTCCTTTCGGAGATTCTTATTGCAACGTAAGTAACCACATCTCAGTTTGAGAGAAACCTTGGAGAAATTTAGCGAATAATTTTGTAGAAAATATAATATTATGAAGATTGGGCTCACGAATCATTTACTCACTTTAACCATATTATTTCATGATCACGTCTTGTTTCGTATTCAGTCTTGTTCATATTGAAGGATTTCCAAAAACTCCTTATCCGTATATTGTCACCATTTCTAGTATCTTTCACTTAAATTTTTCCATAAAAAAGAATTTAACTGTTCCTTGCTTGCTGATTCCTGATTTCACTTTTCAGACCCTTTTTGTTCCTGCGGAACCGAATTTCCGTGAGGATTTTCTTCAACGTTATACCTTTTATGTAATAATATGTTGAAAATAAAATTTTAGTTTGAACAATACCATGTTGCGATGTAGAATCAGTTGGATCCACTTAGTTTCATACTTTCATACTAATAACGCAACGACAGTACCTATAGGGCTGTTTTTGTCGTCGATAGCGTGAGGCGCATGCGTTCTAACCAGGGCAACTGAGAAGCAGTGTCGCGTTCACGAGCGTGCTTTTATCCTTGTCTAGCTGAAAGTAGAACAAGGATAGAGCATAAACGCCTTTCGTGCGTATGGTATCTACTATATAAAAATGAAAATCTCTGATCTGTATCCTAATAACTCAAGAACCACCAAGAGAAGTTGAATGAACATTTGCAGAGTTAAAATTAATTATCAGTTTAATTCTGGAATAGGCCAAGGGCATGGTTTTATTCGTCAACTCATCAACAAATTCATGAGCATAAGCAAAACTTTGATCATAAGCACAGTCGTAAATATATGCGTAACTTAAATGTGGTTCAAATCAAAACTGACTTCAGGAAATATTGAAATATTCACAAACACAGTAAACAGTTCAGGAACCAAAACAGAACATAAATCACTATCGAGAAGCCAGGCGCCAAACGGAATCATGATAATAGACAGTTTTAGTTGCTCCTGGAAATTTCACCGGTTGCGGTTACGAAAGTCGTAGCGATAGCCGCTATTTGACAGATAAAAATATAGTTTTCGGTGAAGGCAAGAAACAAACCCGCTCAACGTTACGTTTAACCTCAACCCTAACCAAAGTCAATGGCAAATGACATCGCAGTCTTGTTTTGATTATGTGTACTTATGTGTTATTTTTTCAAAATGATTGATGATATCATAGACGTATAACCAAGTTATACGTCTATGGATGGTATGGTATTATTGTTCAAAATGATTGATGATATCATAGACGTATAACCAAGATATACGTCTATGGATGGTGTGGTATTATTGGACTCCAGTGACGAATCAGATGCTGATTTTTAAGATGCCATTTTATTAGAAGTATTGAACAACAACGTTATCCAATATAGAGAAGACATTTACATCATCTGACACTTTCCGGAAATCGTTGCCCTTTTCTTTTTCCTCAAACTTTTTCGATACATATGTAATATGTTCTTAACTCCCCTCAAAGAAACCTTTTTACTAGTGACCTTAAAAATATTGGAAACAATCACACTCTATATAGATACATCCCCATATGGATAATTTGCCAGTATTTCAGTGAGTAAGATCTGTTCATCTTCATCGGTAAACCAAACTCGGTTTCGCCTGATTGTTTTTGAAAAACTTGCTGCTTCTTGATTTGGATTCATTGCGTAAATTGTCTTGGTCTTGAATCCAGCGAAAGTATAAACAAAAACAATGAAATCAAAACCTATGTTTTGAGGTTTTGACAATCAAATGTCAAATAACATATTCTCTTCCACTGCGCATGCGTTTCGCTACGTTAACCGCTATGACTATCGTCCGTTAACAACCGGCATTTATCGGTATCCATATACGATAAATGACATCCAAATGTCAAAGTTGTCAATTAGCGTTAGTCGGAGCTGCATTTTTTGAGCAACGAAAACTGTCTAATAATCATATGAAGAAAGGATATATTTGACTACTACCGTATATTGCCAGAAATGACGCCAGCGCTGTTCCGATTTTTGCATAACTTAAGACATAAAGATGAAAATTATCAATTTTCTTATCCTTATGCTTATCGTTATCTTTGTGAATGTTCAAACGCGTTCATAAGAGATAATACGTTCAACTTTTGTGCTTATGACTAAAGTTATGCTCATGCTTATGAATGTGTTGTCTAAACCAGGCATAAGATTTATATAGAGTTATTTTTTTTGGGCCACGCATGCGCGTAGATCAGGGCAACTGGTGGCTGGGTGATGTCACTTGTGACAGTAGCCTAGTTTACACCGACAACTTGGTCCGCGGACCAAGTACAAAATTCGAACTATATCAGAACCAAATATTTGATTCGAACGGTGTGAACAGTTGCGGACTAAGCTGGTCCACTCTTGGTTCGGTATTCGATCAGTTTTTCTTATATTGATTCCTTATTTTGGAACACGTCGCAAGTCAAAAACACAATATGACACTGGACGTCACTTCTCACGCATTTCCTGTGGATTTGACACGGAAAATGCGTGAAAAGTGACGAAAATAATTTGTCAATTTGTGTTTTTAAGGAAACCTGATCGAATTAGTGCGTATACATACATTGTTATACGATACCAGTCATTATCAGTGTATGAATATAAGAAATATTTCATATAATCAAGATAATCCAGCACAGTTTACCATCTTGTCCGTAGAGGAACGCACAATCGGCACAATATCAAACCATACACTTTATATATTTTGTGTATCAAACTCTTGACACATCTCTCACACAAAACTGTGCCTCAATTTACTTGGTCTACTGTGCCACACAGTTGAATTCTTCGCGCAGTCCTGTACCGCCCTGCCCTGTGCGCACTGTTTCACGCAGCTCAATATGCGCCCAGACTATACTATGGCATATTTCAGAACATAACCTAAAAGTCAGATGACTGTATCATAAACAAACATTAACCTCTAATGGTCACTATTTTCCTCTAGTTTCTGCGACATTTTTCGAAATACTGAGTAATCAATATGGTTTTGTTGAGATTCTGCTCCTGAAAAGTGGTGAAATGAGTGATCACCTCGCGAATTAGGAAGCAGAAAGCCCAGAAATTTGGATTATACAGGGTGCCACAGATTCGAGTGCATGCATGGGGATCTCAGTTATTATAAGAGATACAGGGTCGGTTATATGGTCGCAAAGTTGCGCATTTTTATGCTTAAGAAAATGCCATTTTGAAATTTGAAAAATTCCGACTACTTCCAAAGATATTCGAAAAAAACCGAAATTTCGCAAAAACGTTTTTATCATTTCCTGCGTTTGTTTGAAAAGGCATTTTAAAATTTACACTTTGTCATTGCCACTTTTTCTCCTCTACAACATGATGGTATAAAATTGAATATTTGACGTTTCGTCTTCGAGCTGCCATCATCAACTTTATTTTTTTTTAATACGGACCTGGATTTTATTTTTAGTTATCTTTTGACGTCCTTGAGGCACTGAGGTGATTAAATGAGGGCGTAGAGTGATGGGTTGCCTTAGCAACCTCAATATTTTCAATTATTATTCACCTATTATTGATTTTTTCAATAGTTTGTTAAAATGGCAATATTTTTGAACTATTTTGCAAAAATTTATTCAGTTTTTTTTATGTAATTTTTTTTATATTACATGTCATTTGTGGACTTAATTTAATTTCATTAAATGTATCATTATTGGATTTTATTTCGATTTTGGTTCAGTCAATAAGTTTTACTTAGTGGTGCAGGATTTCTTATACGAATAAGGTGTCAAATAAAGAAGGATTTATGAACCAAACTGTGTGTTAACTGATTTTCTCTGGTACTATTTCTTAGATGAGTATTTTTTTCCATAGTTGCGATACCTCAATGCATCAAGGACGTCAAAAGATAACCAAAAATCAAATAAAAAATCCATGTCCGTATTTAAAAAAATAAATTTGACGATGGCAGCTCGAAGACGAAACGTCAGATTTTCAATTTGACACCACCATCTTGTAGAGGAGAAAGAGGGGCAATGACAAAGTGTAATTTATTTTAAAATGTCTTTTCAAACAAACGCAGGAAATGATAAAAACGTTTTAGCGAAATTTCGGTTTTTTCCAAATATCTTCAGAAGTCGGAATTTTTCAAATTTCAAAATGGCATTTGAGCATAAAAATGCGCGACTTTGCAATCATTTAACCGTCCCTGTATCTCTTATAATAACTGAGATCCCCATGCATGCACTCGAATCTGTGGCACCCTGTATATAAACACAAAATTTCGAGAGTCTGGTACATATCAAGACCCCTCGAATTTGCACTGTTTTTTTTGATAGAATGGATAGACAATAGGATATAAAAGCCATGTAACAAAAAAATTTATGGAATATGAGGTTTTGAAAAAAATACAATATTACAAAAGTCTACAAATTCGACGATTTTTCAAAACAGACAATGCGAACACTCCGTGAGTTCACTGAACTAGTAAACATATTCTATCCTAAAAAACAGACAAACATTTCACAAACAAAGCCACACTGAGTATTGTTGTGTAGAAAAGTGTGCACTAGGGGAGCATAACAAACACTCCTATTGTTAATTATCATCGGAAAGAAGATGATTTTGACGAGGGTATAAGTAGCAGCACGAGCGAAGCGAGGGCAGATATTAGCCGAGTCAAAATCATCTTTTGTCCGTGGTGCAAACAATGCTTTTTGTACAACCAGTTTGTAATCATTTGAAAAAGAATAATTATGAAAATCAAAAATAAATAATCGATACCCTGCACTACACTCTACACTGCTGACAAGTCAGACAACTGACAATTGGCAACTGTCAAATCATGGTTACAATAGGTGTGTTCTCGTATTCTTTTATGGTGCGGATTAATTGTCACCAAGATTGTCACGTGATAAGGTCCTTTTAGTATGCTAGACAGTCACGTGGTTATTAAATTCAGAGGCGTTGGGATCCAAGGAACCGTTGCTAAGCGACCCGCGGGCGCAAAAGTACTTTTAGGCCCGGCTGCCAAAATTAGCGACTTTCCGCCTGCTTTGCATGCATTGAAGAGTGGACTTTACGTGTAGGTTGTACAAAAAAATATTTATAAGGAAGATATCTTTTCATATTAAGAATTTGAAAGTTTTCCGATTCATTTAGACCTTTTTTTTCAATTGTTAATAAAATACATAAAATGGAATTGGTTGGCGGAATCTTTATCATGACCTGGAAGAACAATCATTGACATATAATTTTTGACAATAATTTTACTTAACTCTACTTACCCAAACTAACTCCTTTCGCCCCTATTTGATGTTAGCTTTGTATACAGTTAAAAAAAAACTGTTAAATTCTGTGGGTTGTCAAGTTTACCAGAGCCCTCTTATGGGCTTAATAATAGAATAATATCGCTATCGCTGCCTTATTTTATTAAAAGATACAGGGTGTCCGGAAATTACGCGTCAGGATTTTGGTGGGCGATTCTACATGAAAAATTAATGCAAAAACTCAAAATTAAGGAAGATACAGGGTGTTAAAAAATATTTTTTTTTTCTTTTTTTTTTATAACTTTTTTTCTAGTGTAATGATTTTCGCCAAATTTTGCATGCATGTCACTAGTGTTTCTTTGTATTCACCCTATTAATTTGACGCTAGTCGTCAATGACAAAAGGCTGAAGCTGTCCTTCACCTTAGGAAAATTACTTAAGTTAATACACAGGTTGGCCGAAGTTTCTTTTTAAAAACTTTATTTTTACTGGTATTAACAATTATTAGAATTATACAAATATTATTGAGGACTGGATTGGTTTTAAAGATACGTGTTGAATGACGGCTTGAATCTAAATCTGCTGTCTCCGGGCGTGATCTGGTATAAATAGGTCGGGAATGCTGGGCTTGCAGAATTAGTGTTTGGTCTGCAGGAACCCATCATATAACTCCTCCCTCCTTAAGATTCAACTTTAAGGGTAGCGTGGAAGTTGAATCTGGATGTCTTCTTCCGTAACTCTGGAGCTCTTCTTTCTTCTTCCTTGTACTATTGGAAGTACCTTTTTGAATATAAAATAGAGACAAATTGTAATTACACAAATATATAATATAAGTGTCCACACACTAGGGGTTGTCTCTAAATCAGGATAATATAATTTTGGTTGGTTTGACACTATTTCACTGGTTAGTTTGTGAAGTCCGTCAAGTTGAAGTTCACGAAGATGTACACTTAAGTCTAAAGTGGGTAGAAGAGTGTCTTTCACTTCAATGTCTGGGAATAGTATTGTTTTACTATTATCTTCCAAGGTCTTCTGATTGTTCAGGATTAGTTTGGATTTGGTGATGACGTGACAGTTTTTTGGAATGCTGCAAATATATGTTCCAACTAGGTTGATGATTTCTTGTTGGTTAGAACATCGGAGTTCAATGCTTTCCTTGGTCGGGATTATTAAAATCCATTGGTTGGTGTTTTCCAGCTGATTGATTATTGTTTGGGTGATGGTTACGTCAATTTGTTTGCATGTTGAAGTGTCGGAGTCAGTGTTGAGTAATTTCACTGAACATGGGGCATTTTCGTCAATATCTTTCAAATTGCTTTTATCGCATAGATGAAGATTTGAATGTATTTGTCGACATGACTCATAAAATGTGTAGTGCAACTGATTTTTCAAGACATATTTATTTTGGGGTATTACTGTCTTAAAATGGTGATTTTCCTTAAGAATCGGTACTGAATACAAATGAAAGCAATCGAAGTATTCTTCGTGAGTTATTGGAATGTGTAATAGATATGTAATTCTATTATTGATGATGTAACTCTCGATTTCAATTAGCTTTTCAAATGATAGAAGGTTTTGTTGGGTTACTTCTAAGGGCATTCGTTCTAGTCCTAGTTTGTTTTGTAGGGTTAATAGTTCTTTGAGAAGTTCTTCATTTTTAATTATACTAGGATGCATAACTTTGAGTTTCGAAAAAGTCAGAGAATTTTCAATATCTTGGAGAATTGAGTCTATTATTTCAAAGATGTTAATTATCTGGTTCATGGTGTCTTTTATATAGATAGCATTTTCTCTAATGGTGGTTCTTTGAACCATGAATGCTATTTGATTTAATTTAGTTTCTAACAGTTTTTCGTTATGACTTATTTGTCGAATTGTCTCATTGAATCGTTCAATGATACCGAGAGAAAGTGAATTATGTTTCAAAATACTTGACTCGATGGTTTTCTGGTTTTGGTAGAGATTGTTAATTAACTTATCGTATTTTTCTCCGTCCTCATAATCTAAGTTTCCTGATATTGATTTAAAAATAGATCCTAAACCATTAATTAGTCCTCTCTTAATTCTATTTGGTTGTGGTAGTATTTCCTTTAACTTATCTTGTACTCTATTTCTAGTTATGGTCAGTAGTTTAAGATAATTACTAGTGTCCTCTAAATAATCCTTATTTTTATTGATTAGTATAGTAAGATTATTAGTTTTTCTATCTAACTTATCCAATTCTAAAATTATTGGATTTAGATCGTAAAAGTGTATTAGTGTATATACATAATCTATGATTCTTGCATTACCCAAGTTTATTGGTATTAGTCCGGGGTTATCTTCTAATTTCTTAATTTCTATGTTTTCTTGATTTCCTTTAGTGAAGGTGATCAAGCTGAAACAATATTTCATAATTACTATTTTATTGTCTCTTTTAACGTAGGAAGATAATTTATTATGCTTAGTGATAAGTGGTTAGATATGGGGTTATTTATATACATATTAGTTAAAATCATAGGTTTTTTGAAGGGGTCTCTTCAAGTTAGCCATGTGGATTTTATTTTGCAATGTAGTTGCAACAGTTTTCATAACTGGGTCTACGGTTTTAATATGGGTAGGAGAAGAATAAGTTTCTCCTAGTTTCTTCCGATTGTGTTGTTTAACATAGATTTCTTGATTGGGTTCAAAGATATTTGGTCCGTCTCTGTTTTCATTTAGTTTGGAAATTATTTTTTCTTTTTGTTTCGTTAGATTTTCATTTATTTTGGAGTACATTAATTTAGTTTTTTCGCGGTGTTCCTGGATGTAGTCTGAATATAAAATTTGTTGGAGATCTAAATTGAAAGGATCATCAGGTTTCATATGTCCACTTATGATTTCGATTGGTTTTAGCTTTGTAACCGAATGAATAGTATAGTTATATGCTAAAATTGCATATTTCATTTTTTGAGATATTGGGGTTGTTTTATAACCTTGGTTATTTAAGAGTCTTATGTGTTCAGTTAGTGTGGAATGTAATCTTTCAATCATTCCGTTTGATTGAGGGTGGTATGGTGAACAAAAGTGAATCTCAATTTTGTGTAATTGAAGTAGTTCTGTTACTACAGTATTCTTGAACTCGGTACCGTTATCGGTAATTACTTTTTTTGGTATTCCATGATGTGTGAAAAATGTAATTAAATTATCCGCTATTTCTGTCGCTGCAGTTGAGTTCAAATAATAAGCTTGTGCGTACTTTGAGAAGCTATCAATTATGGTTAGGAATTTAGTCTTCTCTAATGTATACGTATCTAAATGAATTATTTCAAAGGGTTTCATTGCTGTTGGTGTTACATTTAACTCGATATTTACAGGGTGTCTTTCATATTTGCTCTTTTGGCATATTTCACATTGATTAATAAAGGTCTGGATTGCATTTTTGAGATTTGGCCAATAATACTTAGTTTTAATTCTTTCTTCAGTTTCTTCGATACCTCTATGGTTCGATTTTCCTTCATGATAATTTCGAATTATTATCGGTATTTCTTGTTTATCGAGTACGTCAATGAGTTTGATCGTACATCTTTTAAAATTGATTGATGGGTATTTGAAGTTTTTTCGTATTATTTCACAAAATGGTTCATAAATTGTTGGATCTTCAAAATATATTGAATACAATTTTCCGGGAATAATGAAACTCTTAACGAATTGCATTATGTCGTTTTCAAAATTGTTTTCGGATAACTGCAAGAGAAATCGTCTTTTTCTTTCGAAAAGAATTAACAATTTAGTCTTGGCTGGAGAATGATGAACTTTTGAAACGATTACTTGATTTGCACCATAATTTATTGCTGTTTCAATAATTGGTATCCCTACAATTGGGTGTTCCGATCGATTTGTATGTACGGTTTCATCATCATTTACATTATCTTGTATATCTAATTCAGGGGTTTCGTCTAATTGAGCTATTATTGACATGTTATCTAAATTTCTTGGATTATAATCAGTTACATTACTAGTTGAAGGGTTTCCAGTTGATTCGAATAACTTATTAAAATTATCTACATATGAAATTAAATTGCTTATGTCATCATTAGTATCATTTGTATGTAGTTCGATTCTACTAAGCGCGTCAGCATTTGTGTTAGCTTTACCTTTTTTATAAGTTATTTCATAATCAAATTCTTGAAGTTTAAGTCGCCATCTTACTAGTTTTGAATTCGGGTCTTTCAAATTAAATAACCATTGTAGTGGTTTGTGATCAGTTATTATATTGAATTTCTTCCCAAACAGGTATGGTCGAAAATATTTTGTCGCCCATACTAAACATAGACATTCTTTTTCTATGGTAGAATAATTTTGTTCAGATTCATTCAATGTCCTCGAAGCATATGCTACAGGTAAATCTTTTCCAATTGGGCCTTGTGAAAGTACGGCTCCTAATGCAAAATTGCTAGCGTCACAAGTTAAATTAAATGGTTTCTCAAAATTTGGATATTGTAGAATTGGTTGGTTAATTAAGAGGTTTTTGCATTTTTCAAAGCATTCTACAAATTCTTAATTGTGTTCTATTTTAGTCCCTTTCTTTAAACATTTAGTTAGTGGTTTGGTGATCTTTGCGAAGTTATCTATAAATCGTCTATAGTAACCTAAGAGTCCTAAAAAGCTTTTGATTTGTTTCGTTGTTGATGGAATAGGGTAGTTTTTTATTGCTTTTATTTTGTTGGGGTTCGGTTTAACACCTTCCGGAGTTACTATATGTCCTAAGTATGCTACTTCATGTCTTAAAAACTCACTTTTATCAAGTTGTATTTTGAAATTTGATTGTCTTAATCGTTTAAAAACAGATCTTAGTCTTTCCAAGTGTTCTTGTAAAGAAGTTGAGAAAATTATTATGTCATCAAGGTAAACAAGACACTTTTCGTTTTGTATACCTCTCAAAATATTGTCCATTATTCTCTGAAATGTCGCAGGGGCATTCTTTAATCCAAACGGCATTCTTGTGAACTCGAAATGTCCGTTTTCAGTGTTAAAAGCTGTTTTTGGTATATCATTTTCGTCTAATTCGATCTGGTGAAAACCGCTTGCAAGGTCTAAAGTAGAAAAATATTGACATTTCCCTAGCTTATCAAGTAATTCATTAATATTTGGTAACGGGTATTTGTCATTGATAGTTTTCTCGTTCAATTTTCGGTAGTCAATTACTACTCGCCATTTTTGTTTACCGCTCGCGTCAAGTTTCTTTGGTACAACCCATATAGGCGATGACCATGGTGAGTTCGAAGGTCTTATTATGTTCTGATTAAGCATTTTATTAATTTGTGATTCTACCTCTTTTTTATGTATGAATGGATATCTATATGTCTTTGTATAGATTGGTAGTTCGTCACTTGTCTTAATGCAATGTTTGATTTGATTGGTGAATGTTAATTGAGTGTTTTCTTGGTAAAATATATCTGAGAATTCTTGACAAAGTTTCCAAATTTCGTTCTTCTCTTCAGGGTTCAAGTGATCAGTTCGTATTTGATTTATGTCGAAATTCTGGGGTTGATGTGGACTATTGGAAATAAAATTTGTATCTATAACTTCCATTTCATTTTGTTCGAATTGATCAACTTCAAATGGTTCTGATATATCTAACGTTATTGCTTCACAAGTATTATTAATAATTGTTGTCAATGCATTTCCATTTTTTGCATGTAATATGGAATTGGGTATTTCACAATTGTTTAATTTTTGATATGGCATTAATATATCACCATTACTTATACTCGTCTTAATTTTAATAACTTGTTCTGTACGTGGGGGTATAGTTATGTTGTTTAATTGGGGTTTAGTTTGCTCGAATTTCAATTTTATTTTTGAAAATGGTGTAATTAAATATCCTTTATCATAATTGATGGTGGCTTGTAACTTTTTCAAATTATCGAGTCCTATTAAACCGTCAAAAAGATGATGAAATTTAAAAAGATAAAATTTCAAAGTTTGAGAGTTTGGCAAATTAAAAATATTTGAAGCGGGAATTTCTGCTGAATGTTTATGTGCAGATTGTTGAAAAACTGTTGACACAACAAATGGGTCATATCTAATGTGTTGTGGATAAAGTTTGTTTACTAAATTCGGGTCTAGAAATGATTTTGTAGATCCACTATCTATTAATAGTTTAATTTTATTTTCTGGGAATTCTATGTAGGATAACTCACTCGTGTTAGTATTATTCAATGAAAATACGGGTGGTGTTAAGTTTCCTGCTTTGTTGACGAATCCGCGTGAAAATTTACATGATCATTATTATTTTCTTCATGACGTGATGAATTATTTGTGTCATATTCATAGTCCTCGCGTAGACTATAATCGACGTTATTTTGTAAAGGTTGATGTTGATTTTCAACAGCTTCGTATGCTGAGTCAAAGTTTGATCTTGTTTCTGTATTAAATAATTCTTCAGAAGTAAAATTTCTTGGTTGTGAGGGTTGATTTTTAAAGAAGTTTCTCCCTTGATTATTACTATTTTGTCTAAAATTGTTAGTTCCATACGATGTGGAAACTCCGCTCATTGGCGTTGGTTGTGAGACATTTTTGTTTGGATTTGGTTTAAATACATTTGTATTATTATTATTGCTCGGTCTGAAACGATTATTTTGGTTGTAATTATTATGGAAATTCGGGTTTGGTTGTCTCCAATTGTTATTTCTTCCGAATGGAGCATGTGAATTTCTAAGATTATAATTAGGTCGGTAATTCGATCTATGCTCAAAATTATTATCGTTTCTTCCAAAATTCTGATTATTTAAAGAGTTATTTCGATTGGATTGATTGGGTTGAGAAAAAGGTTTGTTATTGTTATTTAGATTTTGGAAATAATGCATCTTAGATTCATTCATTACGAATTGCAATGCTTCTGGTAAATCTGTAGGTCTCATACACCTAATTGTTGTCCCTAACGGTTCTTTTAATCCTGATAAGAATGTTTTGAGGGCTAGCTCGTTATAAAGGTTTCTCTTAATTACTTTTCCTTCCTCGGTTTCTTCGTGCATACTTATGTATGAACATATCAAATTTAAAATATGAAGAATCCTATCATAAAATTGACTGGGCGTTTCATTATTGGTTTGTCTTGACATTACAAGATCCCTATTTAAACATGCTTCGTCTCTTTGGTCGGCGAAATGTCTACTTAAAATGTATTTCAAAGCGTCCCAAGTGGTAATACTTTGCGTACCAAGAACTAACTTTGCGTTTCCTGACAGTTTCCCTATTATACAATTTATCAAGTAAATATTCTGAAAATGATTCGGTTCATTTAGTTTGTAAAATGTATCAATTAAACTTTGACAAACTGCTAGATACCTATTTAAATCATTTGGATTGCCATCAAATGTGGGCACACAGTTTAAAAATTCTGGTCTTAGATCCATTATTATTATATTTCTTTCGAAATTGCTATTTATATTATTTATGTCCTCAATTTTAAAATTCTAAAGTAAGAATTTGAGAAAATAGATTCAGTCCGTGGAAAACCAATTTAAAACAGTAATTCAAACAAATTAAAGTGATTCAATTGCACTTACATTAAAATCATCAATGTCTTCATTTCCATTCTTAATTATTGACTGGTAGGCGATGCTTGTCCTTCCAAATCAGCAATATCCGATGAATCCAGCGATGTATGTCTGAGTTCAGGCAAATATTCAAGTTGCACTTGTAACTAGTAAGTCCGTTTTCCCGATTCGTTCACTCGAACTAATTATCGATATTCGTTCGATAATCTCGAAGATCCGAACGACTGCGCCAGTTAATACACAGGTTGGCCGAAGTTTCTTTTTAAAAACTTTATTTTTACTGGTATTAACAATTATTAGAATTATACAAATATTATTGAGGACTGGATTGGTTTTAAAGATACGTGTTGAATGACGGCTTGAATCTAAATCTGCTGTCTCCGGGCGTGATCTGGTATAAATAGGTCGGGAATGCTGGGCTTGCAGAATTAGTGTTTGGTCTGCAGGAACCCATCATATAACTCTTAGAACTTTTTTGTTTTAATCTTTTTATAAATTTGGATGTCAAATTAGTAAAGAGCATCAAAATATTTTTTAAAAAGATGCTCGTGTTGCATCATCGTAGAATTAACGGTTTCCGAGAAAAACGACTTTAAACATTAACCGTACCTTAAATAATTAAAAATTCGTACTTTGAAAAAATGTTTGAAGTTTTTGAAAAAATTGTATAGAAGTTTGTTGCATTAATTTTTCATGTAGAATCGCCCACCAAAATCCTGACGCGTAATTTCCGGACACCCTGTATAACATGTCAGTGCGAAAATTACTAGACAATGTAGGATCTGGCTTGCTTTACAAAGGTAATTGAAACAACATCCCTTGCGTTTTTTTTTGTTAATTATGAATATTCCATTTTTTTTTTGCACAAACCTTAAAGATTTCACGTTATCTTTCAAATGAAATCATCATTACATAATTATAAATATAAGGTTTTTTTTTCTCTCCCTGTTCATACCCAATATTTTTTAGGAACTGTAAAAACACAGTATATTAGTATTAACATTAACTTTCAATGCTATCTTATTTAGGTCATAAGAATAATAATAATAATAACAATATTGTCTTATTGATGGAAAACTGTTAGACAATAAAGACTATCATTATTATTATTATTATTATTATTATTAGAAGTGCGAAATACGAGGGGTCCTTAAGTGTACCAGAGCATGGACATGGACATGGAACCTGGACATAATTAGTTATTTAGTGCTTACCACAAGTTATTATACTGTACAGGGTTTTTTTTTTATATATTGACACCCCCCTTAACTTTTTTGTTTAACGTTTCTGAAAAAAGTTTCTCAGATAAAAGTTTGGTGGTTTTCAGTAAATTTTTTGAAAAACTCTATTTCGCATATACAGGGTGCCTCGGTAAGTCTGGGCGTGGTCCAACTTTCTTATTTCAAATTAGAACCCTATTTTTTTATTCGATTTTTATATTCTCCAAAAAATTCTAAACAATTTTCGTAAAGCATACCCTATACCTAAATTTAACGTATAAACAGATATTGACCGCGGAAAGTTTTTTATGTAGCATAAAGTCCGTTTTTTTTTTAAAATGCCTGACATACATCAATTTTAGTTTTGAAGTATTGGCACTATTGATACTAATAACGTACTCGAAAAATGAAATGATCTGCATCGTATGTGTACCAGGTGAACCGAAATGCTTTATTTAGGGTTTTCCAACAATTTCAACAATAAACTTTGATTATTTTTTTCGCTTGAAATATGATATAATACTGAGTAAAAAACATGCATTTAGTGATATTACGTAATTGTTAGAATAATTTGATGTATGATTGTTGCAATTAAACATTCTGCCGCCTCTCCACAATTCATGGACGAACGTAGAGACATCATGTCTTCGTTTTGGCCTTGTTTGTCCGCTTTCTGGTTTCGTCTCTTCTGTCTTTTCCTGATGATCAGTTTCACTGCACGACATCCTGCTAGGATCACCATTAGGCTATTGTCGTAATACTGCTGATGAACGCTACGCCATACGCCATACCGTGTCATGGAGACGATCTTTGAGGTCCCTTTCTTTTTTTATCAACTCTCCAAAGCTATCTGTTTACTTGAGTATGGGCTCGGTGGCTTGGTATGGAGGTTTTTGGTTGATCAGGCTGCCATTGAAGATGATGGACACTATTTTGGAGTAACTGCCTATAACAGGAGCGCTTCCGCTTCTTGTGTGTGTCAAGATGTTTGGATTGGTCTGGATGATGCATTCTTGGGGTATTTGGATTTTTCCGGTTGTATTCAATACCAAATCTTTCCGGATGCCGGCGCGCCGTTGAAAATCACTGCGACTGTTGAAGATTTGCCATGAACATCCAAGTATTCGTTGCGCATAATTTCAAAGTATGCCGTTTGTTCTGTGCTGTTGGCTGTTGGATGTGACAATGTCTGGGAAGTGGTCGCTCGTATACTTCATCGATGACGCAAGACGGGTTTGATTCAATGCTTCGTATGGAGACAGGAGAGCAGACGAGCTTTTGCGGATGGAGTGGATACACTGTTGGAGTTCACTTTCTTGAAGCTGAAAATATAATTGAGTTTCATGATCGACTGCTGTGCACTCGTCTGATAGGTACCAGGTCCATCCGTCTTTAAGTAATTCATTTTGTCTGTTCTATTTAATGCAGATTTTTCATGGATGATGTTTTTGAAAATGTCACAAATCATATTTGACATAGAACATTGGAATCTGTAGATGCTGTTGGGGTTGACTAAGTTGTACTTGTTAAATCGGTGCTATGACGTTTTTCTAGAGTTTGATGGTCAGATCGTCAACCACTTGTTCGAATTGTCTGCGGATCTCTTCTACGTTTTGAGTGCAATATTCGTTTTCATGTTCTTTTTCGTTGACTAAGATTGCTTCATGGAGGTACTGGATCACATCCCATTGTTGGTTAACTTAAACTAAAAGATGCTTGTGGTGATACTCTGCTTTGTTTTGTTCCAACTCTGATTGTATTTGCATAAGTGAGTCTTTCAGTTGTTCCATTTTGAACTCTTTTATATTTATCCGTTTTTGTTGGCTGCTGGAGAAAGTGGGGTCAGATTGGGTGGTGGATGTAGCTGCGGTCTCTGGGCATGTTAGTAAAAAGTAGGTCCAGAATTCGTCATATTTGGCAAACACTTGTTGAAAATATGATTTGGTTTTTTAGGGATGCTCGAATCCTTTAGTTTTCTGATTGAATTGTCGTTCTTCCCATAATTTTTCCAGTTGTTTTCAAAGATGTTTTTGGATGTAGGATTCTGTTTTTCTGGTTTGTGAGTCTTTTTTGCTGTTGTTCATCGTCACATTTTCTTGTTGTAGTGCAAGGCGGTCGAGCTCGTTCTTGTCTGCCATTGTGTTTGACTGGTAGCTTTATTGAGAGTTGATCAGGATGAATGACCAGCGAGCCTCTATGGACTGTGCTTGTATGGATGGTTGAACAGCGAGCCTCTATGGACTGGATGGTGACGGCAGGCGGCTTGTTGCGGTCTGAAAGACGAGTCTCTGTGGACTGGGGCCCTTGGTGGGGAGGGGGACGTATTCATGTGATATTACCACAGAGTGTCTGCTTTCTCGAATATGATTCGCCATGATATGATATTAAACGATATTTAGACAATAATTATATAGGTAATTTTAGTTAGCCGAACTACTTCCCGGAAAAATATGATTCATTATGATAAGACGTACAGCTATGCGGTATAACGTGTTAACCACTCAACTAACTGAACAATCATCGGTTTTATAAATGCCCTAAGAACATTAACGCAGAACTATTTTTATGAAACAACAGTGTCGCTAAAAACGTTTATACAAAGCTTATAAACACAAAAAGGGCGCACTTTTGTGCAGCAATTTGATCAATTTGTTTTATTATGGCTTCCAAAGCTTTCATCGGACAGTTTTATAAAAATGTACGGAATAATAATTATAAAACATGTACTGTGAAACAATTTTATGATAAAAAGGTTTCATAAAAGTTGTGTTATTTTAATATCATGGGTAGCTTTTTTGTTTTAACCAACACCATAAAAGTGAAGTTTTGTTGTGGAATTGTACCCACTGAGAATAATGTATTTTTTGATGGTCCTCAACATAACTAAAAAGCTAAATATCGCATGTTTTTTGACAAATGAGATTTTTTCATTTGGACTGTATTGTGATAGAATGATTCAGATGATCTATCTTAAATCATTATAAAATACTAAATAGTTATCCACAGCATTCTATCATTGGTTAAATGATTTTTTTGTAACAATTTTGAAAAGGGCCGACTCACTGATGGGCAGTCAAAATAACAAAAAATATGGCTTTCATGTTACACAATAATTTCATTCGTTCGCAAAAGAATGACCTTGTATCAGATGATACCGGTATAAATATATTATAAAACAAATATTATGTTCGATAAGCAAAAATATCGTATAGGATCTGTTGTGTAAACGTTTATAAAACAATATCAAAATTTGTCGTAAAACCATGTAAAACTGTTTTGTATTTTTGCCCCAATAATGTTCTTACGAGTACACATCATAAAGCAAAATCTTTCTCAAGAGCTAAATATTTTACTTGCAATGTTTATATAAAACAAAATGGTGTTGGAAGAGCAGTAATAAAGCAGTTATAAAACAAAATAGCACCAATAGTTGAAAATTATTGTTGTGCTAGTTGGGCAGAAATAAAAAATTTATTGAGGATATGACTTCAAAAGACATCTTCGATAATATCATTTGAAAATCAATCCTCATCTTCAGAAGATAAATAGTCATTATCAGAATCAGATGATGAATCCTCTTCAGATGATATTATTAAAGGAGGTACTTCGTTAATACTAGTTACACCCATGTCTTTTGTCCAGTCGTCTCTAATTAATTTTTCTGTATGGTCAACACAATTATTCCACATATCTATACTGAATTTGGATAATGACTCGGACCACACTTGTAAAACTTTATCACTACAAAATGCCCATACCATTTCAATAGGGTTATACTGACAATGATATGGGGGCAGTCGAAGAACTTCATAGCCTTGCGACTGAAGAAACTCGTCCACTACGTACTTTTTACCACAAGAATTTTTAGCCAAAGGTTCTGCCAAATTCCACAATTGCATTCTGGTACAATCGGGACTGCATTCAATTTTACGTTTTTCGAAAAATGCCGAAAGGGTCGATTTGTTTGAAAATTTTGTGACCGGTTTTTCCGAAAGTACTGAGTCGTATGGCGCATTATCCATCACAACGACACATTTCTCTTTAATTTTGCCCAGATCTGGAACCAATTCATTTTCAACCCAATCCATAAAGATATCTCCATTCATTGTTTTATGATAATCCCTGTCATTATTTTTACTAGAAAAAAGTAACCCACAATTTGGAAGAAACCCGCCCCTGTACCCAGCATGTAAAATTGTGAACCTCTCGCCCTCGCTGCAAATTTTGATATTAGTCATCCTGCGATCATCTACTTTTACCCACTTTCTAATCTGACTTCCATTCCGATAGATCCACGTCTTGTCCAAAAAAATAAAAACCACGTTTTCACTAGAATTTTCATATTCCAAATATTTTCGCAAAAAAGTTATTTTTAAACGTTTTACATGACTTTTTTCGCATAAAATTTTCCGTCCATCTATTTTTTTAAATTTAAAACCCATATCCCTTATAATTTTGTGCAGAATACTTCTCGATCCATCAAATTCAACCGCTTCCCTCATGTGACCTAATATTTCTGTCAAACAAAAATTTAGCCCCTCTTTCAAACTTTTAAAAATATATCTCCCAATTTCCTCCCATAAAAAAATGTGGTTAAACCATGGCCCTTTCTTTTTTCTTCCCCTTTTCACGCTTCTTTTCTCTGCGGTTGTTTCCTTTTCTTCAAGAACTTTTAAAATAGTCTCCTGATGAATCTAGAAAATAATATATATTATGATCTACAATATTATCATATGTATTTCAGTGCCTAGACATTATTCGAACTAATGAGATTTAGTAATGGCTCACGGCTCTATAATGGATGAAAGCGAAATCAATGACAAAAAACATCAAAAAGTAGTATTAAAACAATATTACTCGTTTTCCAATAAATATTACCTTGGATGTTCTTGATAATCTATCTATGCAGTCATTCCGGTCCTTGCATATGTCCTCAAACGCCCGATACGCATTGTTAATCGCAGCTTTTATCTCTGCAGATAAATGTTTACCATACGGCATGATGAAATTTTATAAAATTTTGACATATTATTATTATCATAGTCAAGGTGAAGTTCGGTGTTCCGTAAATTCTTACCCAGTCTACCATTTCCATTTCAAATTGCGAGTAATCTATACAAGATTGCCAACCTTTAACCTACAATTTTGGCACATGTCAGGCATTTAAAAAAAAAACGGACTTTTCCTAAATTTTACGTATAAATAATTCGCAATGTTGCTTGGTTACCGTAATTGTTTAAATCTCTGACATATTCGTTGTCTGAGACGATAAAAATGCCTTACACAGATGAGGAAAAATGTGATATTCTTCGAATATTTTATCAAAATGACAAAAATGCATGTGCAGCAAGAAGGGAATATCGGCAACTCTTTCCAATGCGAGCGCTCCCAACGCGAACAACATTGAAAAATGTTGAACGTGGGTTTAGGCAGCGAATGTCCGTAAAAAGAACAAAAAGGCTAGCCGTTGTCGATCAGGAGGAAGAACTAAATATTTTATTGTATTTTCAAGGTAGGTAAATAGAATGAGAGTAATTCAGAAGCAATTTTCGTTTCAAAAGGGCTCAAAATAAATAAGGATCTTTATTTTTAGAGAATTCAAATGCAGCTTTGAAAAAAGCATAAAACTTTTTCGATAAATCAATTAGCAAATTCTATTACACCCTGAAAAAACATGGTTACCATCCCTATAAAATAATGCCAGTGCAAAAACTAACTCAAGAGCAAAAGGACAAAAGAATAATTATGTTTTGCCAAGAGATGTTGATATCAAAGGAAGAAGATCACAATTTTTTCAAAAACATATTATGGTCAGATGAATGCATGCATGCATGCATTTTCAGTACTGCAGTACTGCAGTACTTGAAGAATAAAATTATTGGGCCAATTTTTATTGACGGGCGCTTAAACGGCGAAAAATATTTGAATTTATTGACGAACGAGGTAGAAAATTATTTGGAAAACTTACCACTCCGTCAATACAATCAAATAATTTGGCATCAGGACGGAGCTCCACCACACAACGTTTTTCCGGTTGTGGATTATCTCAATGAGAAATACCAAACGTGGATTGGTCGCACTGGACCGATCAGATGGCCGCCAAATAGCCCGGATTTCACGCCACTTGACTCTTTTTTGTGGGGTTTTCTGAAGAACAAGGTCTATGAAATACCGACCGAAAATGTAGAAGTTTTAAGAAATCGGATTATTGAGGCCATTCAAGAGACCAATCAAAATAATGCTCACTTTATTGTTAATAGCATAAATAAAATCGAGCGAGATTATACGCAGTGCTTAGAAATGGACGGTGGACATATCGAGCAGTTATAGTGTTGTGTTTAGTTTGATGAAATATAAGATTGTTTTTTTATACTTGCATGTTTTTTTGTTTCTATCCAATTTCTATGAAACGTCAACATTCAAAGGTCAATATCTTTTTATACGTCAAAATTAGGTATAGGGTATGCTACATAAGAAATGTTTAGAATTATCACGAGAATATAAAAATCGAATAAAAAAACAGGGTTCTAATTTGAAATAAGAAAGTTGGACCACGCCCAGACTTTCTGAGGCACCCTGTATATGCAAATCAGAGTTTTTTGGAAATTGACTCAAAACCAATGAACTTACATCCGGGACACTTTTTTCAAAAACGTCAAATAAAAAAGATAAGGGGGGTGTCAATACATAAAAAAAACCCTGTACAGCAGTGAAAAGCTTATAAAAGTTTGAATGCTCTCAAATATTTCAAGGCCGGGTTTGTAAGTCACTGTGGAAGCTTCAAAGTTACAGACCATATTATTATCAGAGCAAAAGTAAGTAATATCTGCCGCGGATTAGCCTTTTTTTCTTGATGTTTTTCTAAATTCAGGAATGGACAATTTGCATATTTTTTGGAAATATGAAAAATATAAGGATTAGTGAGTACTGATGCCATTGTTGTTTGAAAAATCAACCTACGACCTCTATTAATGTAGTAATCACCGATTAAAGAACGCCAATAAACTTCCACTACGTCACAGAATACATCATCTATCTCTGTCTGATGAATTGACTCAGATGACTCTCTCTCTCTCGGGAGGGTAATATGGCCCCTCCCCGTTTTTGATCATAAAGTGAAATTCGCGTTTTTTTTTTTATTTATTTAGTATATGTTTGGGTATTTTGGAAAATTTTTTCGCTGATGACTTTCTAATATTGTCTAGAATACGCGAGCGAATACGTATATAAAATTTCAAGTCATTTCAAAATGTATGCAAATTGTCCATAGTTTATGGTACAAGCTGTCACCAGTTGACAGGTTTCTGAAATGGCCTATCGGCGGAAAAGACAGCCCTATTCAATTTTTTTGGTTAAATGTCATTATTTGTCAGCATTCGCCATTTCCTTTCAATTAATGACATTGACGGTAAGTTGAGGTATGTTCAATTGGTACGTACAAAACATCAAGCCGCGTTCACATAAAAATATATATTACGGTTGTGTGGTGAATGTAAATGAGAAACGGCGAGTAGAATGGTGATATTGTATTAGATACATGTGTGAGAACATATGATTATTTGTGGTATTTTGTTTTATAAAAAATATTGAATCGAAAGTTTGTTATTCTATATTAACTTACCGACAGGCGAGAGGAGTCGCGGGTTTTCCAGCTAGTTCCGTATAAATGTTTTATAGCCTATGCAAATGGTAAAGAGTACAGTGACGTAAGCGGCGCAAAAAACCAATTTATGCCTCAGGCCACAAAACCGCATTTCCATCTCAGCGTTTCTATGGTATGAGAACTGTAGTATGAGAGAGAAAAACTGTCATTTTCGCGTTGGTTTCATGTCGTGATTGTGATCTTCACTAATTGTATGGACTTCAGTTTTCTCTGGATGCTTTGATTGATGAATACCCGATTGTAAGTTCTAGGAAATAAAAACGAATTTAAAAGAGAACTGCTCTGCATCTAATAGCATCAAAATTCATATTATTTAGAGCAGATTCGGGTTTTAATGATCTATGTATTATTGTGCCTAATAGATCGTTTCCAAGTACGTCACGAATCTCAGCTGATTCCTGAAAGTGACACCCTAAAATCATTGTGACATATTTGAGAATTTAAGGTTGAAGTTATGCCTGAGTTACATTCAATTTAATTTAAGTGGAATTGTCAAATTTCCGCTTGGCAAAAGGGAATCATATGCTACCATCCAATAAATTTGGCGTAAGCGTGACATTGACAACCTTGATGACTTCAACCTAAAATTTTGAAATGTCACTGTACTTCAAAAAAAAAATTACTGTAAACGTGTTACATGCTTTTTCAGGAATCAGATGTTTTCTACGTCACATGGAATCGGTCTATTGACAATTTTTTGTATAATAGCTAGACTATCCTTTGATCAATTATTGTGACATTTTTAGAAAGTCCATAACTTTTGCGCCTCTTTTGAATGGTGTTTCTAATTTTTATCAAAAGTTTCACAGAAAAAAGTTAAAAAAGTAGCCTTTTTCCAACAAAAAAAAGGGCACTGAACAATTTTCTGGAAAAAATCGCCAGGATCCCTAAACTGACAAATGGTTTGAAATTTATCAATGCATGGTAACTGATGTAGGGTCAAAGTTTCATCAAATTTTAGGCGGTTAATCCACTTATGGCCAATTCTGTATTAGAATGGTTAAGTATACAAAAATATAAAATGGATATCAGCTTGGATATCAGGATATCCTGTAAATTATCAGCTTCCCACTTCCAACTTTTTAACCGTTTGATATTTGAAATTTGGATACACCAATTCGAAACGTCTCAAGTGATTTTAGTAAAATTTCGAAAGTTTTGTTTTTTTTTTCAAGCAACAAAGCGCATCACTTTGAGTAGCTGTTATGAAATCATTTGATTCTCCATTTTTCTCAGAGCTTGAATTCAGTGAGTTCTTCTGCGTTACATTAATTTTTATTTTTTATCTAGAAAACGACGCATCGAAAAAGAAAAACTGAAGTTTCCTTTTTTGCTCAAAATTGAACGGAAAATCAAAACATGGTTTTTACTTTCTGAAAACTTAATGACGTACGGCTTTTTTCTTCGATCAAAGAAATAAGAGTCGCTTTCAATCCCGCCCAGGAAAAGTTGAATTCAAACGAATTTCTCAAGATGCTTAAGAACCCCGGATATACACCCTGAAAGTTTGACTGAAATCAGTGAAATCGCTTGAGGCGTTTCGAATCTACAGACAAAAAATCGAAATTTTCCTCAACTTTCAACACCATATTATTTTAACGAGACGTTTGCGAACACATGTTCATTCACAAGAAGTGATTATCCTACCATATTCTATTTACCATGTCAAAATGCGCACGTTTTTCAGACTCATCCTGTATATTTCTGGAAATCGGAAAATAGGATCTTGAATCTATAATAAAATAAGAGGGCATTTCATTTAAGAAAACTGAACTCCAAGGAAAATTTTCCTTATTTCCATTGGTGATTGTTCTTTTGCTTAGTTATTATAAGATCTTAAGGAAAAATCATGAAACTTTCATTTGAACATATTTTTTGAATCTCTTTGAATAGTTTCTTGAGGGGTGGCAAATTATAAGGAAAAGTCCTGTTGTCTTTGATAAGATTTTAATCAGCAGAAAGACTTCAGGATTATACAAAATACATAACTTTTAATGATATTACGTTATTTTGGTCACTTTAGCAAATTTCGTACATTAGAGTAATTTCTTTTTATAGGGAGTTGAGTAATCTTCGTTCCAATCCGTTTAACCAGACAAGCTCATTCATTGAAGTTCAGAATGTCCAACTAGTCCAAGGAACTTACCCTGAGGACCTGCTGCAGTTATGGGACCTCTTCAAAGAGACTCGAGGCTCCATCAATGATTCTCCAGCCATTTTCACGCACGATCAGTTGTACGCTGTTTTGGAAACGAGCTATGGTGGTTGTGATATGGAATCGTTTTTGTTTGATGATGCATCTGAAGCGTTTTCCATGGTGTTACAAGTAAGTGCAGATTCCTAGAAGTGCATTAGATCTATGCATGCAGAACGTGCTATTTTGAGCTGCTTATTTGATATTTTTTATTTCACACTTAAATTCGTGTCTTTACGCATAAGAAAATCAAACTATAAAAAATAATAATAATACATGATTCGTTTATTACGAACTATTATTATTTATTGTTTGATTTTTTTATGCTTAAGTTATGATTTAAAGCATGTATATTTTAATTGTTGAATAAAAAAAAAACTTCACTGATCTTTTGCCTGATTAACTAAACAACGGATGTATTTCTATTCGCAATTCTGAAGCTATTCAATTGGTGTCCTTCAACATACATAAAATAGGATGATATTCGCCTCAATTCACATCAATTCATTTTTCAATTTCACTTGAAAAATTTCTTGAGTTTTAAATCAAAATAAATTAATTGTAATAAGGAAACATGTTCAATTTGCATATATCTAGCTATCAGTCGTTTTCATAATCTTGTTGAGTTGGTTGAATTTCGTTCTGATCGTTCTTTATTAAAATCTGTTATTTTCATGAAATTTCACTTCCCAGTAATTAATAACCATTGTAAATGATCCAAATAAATAGTTGTAGAAATCGGTTTATCTACAGTGTGTCGCAGATAAGATGAATACACCACTGTATTTTCCTCATTTGAAGAAGTCGGGGTTCGAAATCTTGTACAGTCATACTAACTGATGAGCACCACCTTAGACTACCGATAAAATATTCAAACAGAAACCTACATTTATTTACATTTTGCATGTATCCCAAAATGACAATCACATTCTAGGCGTCATTGCGGGACCAGAGCATGATTGCAATTTTTCTTTATTACTCCATGAACTTAATTTGTTAATCAGGTTTTTTTTTGGTAGCCCTGACTAATCAAGTCCAATATACATATATAGAATTGTTTTATTTCTATCGAGATTTCTATAGATACCTTACCTGCACACAATGTGAATTAACAAAAAGAAAACAGTATGTACTCATATTACCCAAATATTCAAACAAGCAGTATCATCAGCCTAGAATTTCCCAAAATAATAGTGTCAACGCAGCCGCGCAGATTCCGTTGTTGAATTTAACACGCGCAACCTCCAGATCCGACGTAAATAGAGATTTTTTGCACCTTTCAAAATAACATCAATTGTTTCATCCGTTATGGTTAACTTTATTCAAAATTACATTCACTTCATCCGTTATTGAGAGAGGTTTTGCTCCACTACGATGTCACTTTATTCGTAAACTTGTGTCTATGCAACAGGCGAAACTAATAACAGTTTTCGTAATTCTTTCTTGTTAATTGATTATTATTTGGCTAGTATCTATTTCTATAACTATAATCATTTTTTTTTAAACAGACATGCCTAAACGATACTAGACTCATTCTTATAATAACCAGACCCATTCTGATAGTAAAATTGGGAATTGATAAAATTATCTTTCAAAATGCACACTTCGAACTACATAGCACCAGTGCTCAAAACCGAGTTCCACTTCCGACTTTCAACTATTTTTAAATCATCTACACTACATGGTAGAAAGAAACAAGGTATGTCAGACTATCGAGGAAAAATTGGCTTTTATTGCGCATCGACATCATACGCTACAATTTTGTTTATAGTATCCATGGTTACATAGGAACGTGGCTTGTTATGATTGATAGCATAACAAATAAGTTGTCTCATTACCTGCGTTCATAATCCCATTTATGAATACTATGGATGAATATTTATTAATACATAATTACATAATCACAAAAGATACCTTGAAAGATAACTTCTTGTCTTCATTCCTTTTTATGGCATTTGCTATATTTCCCAACTCTCCCATCTTCATTGAAGTTTGATATCAAGCAATCAAAAACCAGATTTAAGTGACCAGGTAACAAAATTACGAACGTGGCAATAATAGATAAGACGAATTATTCCTTCAAATATTCAAATTAATCAAATTTCAAATGAAAATGATTGGATTGACTTTGTGTAGACTCGTTCCTCATATAATATCAGTAAGTAAATTGACATCTGACAAGATGCCCAATCAACGTTGCCAACTTGCAAATAATACTTTACAATTCCCAATCAAAATATAGGTAAATTACTGAAATATGTTTGATTTTGGGCAAAATAGATATAGGAAAAATAGCAACTTAAATCAAAGTGAGTAATACAAGTACCGCTTTGCGATTTTTCTCGAAATTTTGACGTAAACTATTGTTTCTAAAAGAAGCCCATTTGAGCAACTTGCAACACTGTATTTTTTGTAGCGAATGACGTCACAATAAGATGCGCGTTGGCATACCTTGTTTCTTTCTACCATGCTACACTGTACAGACACACACAAATTAGTTTGTTGGACCAGAGGTACAGAACATAAACAACAACAATATTTATGAGACGTCAGCATAGTATAATAAACAAGTAGCGACAGCTCAATATACCTATAAGTCATGATTGTTGAGAACATCAATAACGTTACCTAGTTACCATTTGCTGGTCAAAATTTGAACTGGCTCACGCATGACGTCCCCGCGTGACATTGATTGTATAGGTTTGAGGTAGGTCACGTGATGACTTCTGAGGGGTATGTGCGAAAGTCATGGAGGTAGAAAGGGGTGGAGACGACATCACGTGACTATAATGGGATCACTTTCGCCATGTTACCGCGATCGTTCTGTCAAAGTGTTTGTTCACATTGGTAGAACGGTTTTTATTAGTTTTAGCTGTGTTGTGAGGATTATTTTGTGATTTTTGTGTGTTGTTACATTTCTCAATGATGGTTTCATATGCCCTGGAAGTTGTGCGAGTAGAGACGCTATCGATAAGAAAAAAATCGACTGGAATCACATTTCATAGGTTTGTATAGCATAATACAGAACCGGGATATGAAATTTGTGTCCAGTTTACTGAAATATTTATATGGTTGAGATTTGTAAATGTTTAATCACATTATATAAATAATTAGCAGCTAGTTCATAATTTTTATTTTCACTGAAATTTGTGTTTGTATTAAAAATTAATAATGCTTGTAGGGAGTATTCTGGCTCTCGCCTCGTTTTTGAACAAAATAGATTCCAAAAGTCGGTGATGGACTGTTTCAGTGAATTACTCGTTTTTCTGAGACTATAACTATTTATTTAAACTCAAAATAAATTGACAAGAATAATTTTTAACGTGAAGAGCTTTTCACACACTTGACATCTGACATAAAACTATAAGTTACGCACAGTCACACACTGTCATCTCAAGAGCAAGCGGTGTTGCCACGCTTACATTAATCTAGGTGCGTTACATGCTCATTTTTGGAATACGACATTATCAAACATGGGGCGCAGTATCATCAGACTCGTTTGATAACACAGCGCTTTCATCGAATTTTGTTTTTTTTCTACCCCCTTTACTACTTTTCCTCAATTTGAAATTCGTCATTTGTACTTATTTACCTAGAAATCTTCTATTCGATGACTTATTCGCCGCCGCGGTATTCTCATCTATTATCGTTTTCTAGAGTGTTTCCCTTAACCTTCGTTATACTGACTGACTTAATTCCCCGTAAAGAACTAACTGGGGTGATTCTGTACCCCAGCTCATTCAATACTTTTTAACTAAAATTTCTTTTTTCTATGACTATTCAATAATAGATGTATTATACATCCACTTTCTATTGGCTAATGTAACTCGTTACTCATACCAGTGACTTTTTCTTCATTACTCAATTGTTTTTAACCAATGAAATGATCTAATGTCATTACTCCGCTGTTTTAGAGCCAATCAGAAAATTCGACAAAATGTCAACCTTCAAATAAATCATTCTGTAACAGCCCATTTGACCGTCCATACTTCTTTTATAGTCATCGTCACATTGTTATTGTTAACAACCTAACCTCACTTTAAGTAAACCAGTTGTCAAAAAGTGCCGTCCAAATGAAATTGAATATTTCAAAGTTCGCTTCAATTATTGGATAATCATAGAAAAAGTATAGTTTTCTCGGGAAATGGATGTTACTACTATTTCATGTTATAGGTATTTAATGTTAAATCAAGGACAATTATCAAAATATATGGAGGCATTATTTTTAATAACTAACAAAATTAGAAGATAGATATGACTTATTCCAATGGATACTTTAGTCTCCATAAAATAAAGGTGTTGAACTTTCTTTTATTGTTACAAAATAATTAATCACCAGTTAAAGTATTGTCATTGTCAATAAAAAACCTTCAAAAGAAATATCACTTTCCCTCACATCTCACAATTAAAATACATTAAAATATCAAGAAACCACAAAAGGAATGAAGAGCTGCGGTAACAATAAGATTAACAAAAATTACTATTTTTCATAATTTGCAGGAAAAAACATGTCCAAATGGGTTTAGTTAGTTTGAATCTAGAGTAAGAATTCTGCAGTATTTCTATCTGTGGGCCAGTTCGCCCCTGTCTACGTCGCCATATTGCAGCTACTCTAAGCTCCACCTACCGATCCCATTTTTCTATCACTGTTTGAATGTTCCTTAGCGACTCTTATGATTTCATCTCGATGGCGAAAGTTTATCTTGTTTGTTTTAGTATCATGGTAACCGAGTCACCTAGGTAACCTATGAATTTTGAGGTTCGGACACACAATAATGTCAGCGAAACCTGCGCGTGAGCATATCTTGTTTGTTATAGGATCATGCCTATAAGTGGTCGAATTTATTTCTGTCTCAATGACAGAAATTCGCCTCATTTATGCACTGATAACATTATGGAATGTGAAATAAAACTATACCGTAGCAGATTCCATGATTTCAATGATACTGATACATGGGTGAATTACCTGTCAAATTAAACAATACGATTACCCATTATGTAGTATGCCTAAAGATTAAGGCGAAGTTTCAAATTCTTGATTTAAAAAACAATTTTACATTTCAAAATGTTAGCAGGGTATAAAGTGGGATTTATAAACTCGCCGTTTGCCGTTACCGTTAACGGTGACGTTTGACGTTCGAGATAAACATATGGACGCGCCTGCATACATTTATATCATGCCGTCTGCCGTTGGCGCACCGCTAGAGATCGTTCATCTCCATATTTTGCAGTTCACCGTTTGTAGCTCAAGCCAAAGGAAAATGGCTCAATAGGTTTTTGTTCCCATAATTCATATATTTATCATAAAATTAGGATTTGTACCAAAATATACTCGGGTGTCACCAAATCTCACTAAACTCAAAAAAATTAACTTCAAAGTAAGTAAAAAAAAAAATTGAAAATCTTCGACGACAATCGACGGTATAAAAGTTTATAAATGCATTGGGCGACGGCAACGTTAGCGGCACCGGCGAACGTCAACCGGAACGGCGGACGGCAAGTTTATAAATCAACCTTAAATGAGGCGAATTTCTGTCATCAAGACAAAGAGGGGTTGACGTGAGCTGTCGCTACTTGTTGTTTATTATACTATAGGCCATTTCAGAACATTACCTTAAAGTCAGCTGACTGTACCGTAAACAAACATTAATCTCTAATTGCCACTTTTTTCCTTCACTTTCTGAGACATTTTTCGAAATGCCAATATGCAATATGGTTTTGTTGAGATTTTGATCCTGAAAAGCTGTGAAATGATCGATTATCTCGCGAAGTTATAAGCAGGAAGCCGAGAAATTCTGATTTAATACAAGCACAAAATTTCGATTGTAAACAACTAACATGGACATAATTAGTTATTTGGTGCTAACCACAAGCTATTAAGTATACTGCATATGCAGTTGAAAGCTTATACAAGTTTGAATGATGCTTTCAAAAGTTTAAGGGCCGGGTTAGTTTTGGTTGGTTGCAAAGTTGCAGACCATATTATTATCATAGCTAAAGAAAGTTATATTTATGTATGATGTATTTATAACAATTTAATTGTTTTTTTTTTGTAATATATGCATTGTTTACGGTATAAGCTGTCATATTTGACGTTATGTTGATAGGTTTCTGAAATGGCCTATGGCAGAGCCGTCTATATTGTAACACAAGCCATGAAGTAATGACGTGCAACGTCGCAATTTGGACCACAGTTGACGTTAATCGGTGGTCGAAATTTTGCATTGATTGAAGGTGTTTTTTTTAGGTGAGTTCGAGTTTCGCTCCGAGCGCGAAATTGTCCATTTAAGCGCGTACAATTTTTGGCGCTCCGAGTACTCAGTGCGAATACTCGAACACACCTTTTGAAAATTAAGGTTACTTTACGATTACGAGTTACGGAAAATGTTCAATAAAACAGTAACTTGAAAGAATAACTATATATTATCGCAACAGGTATGATGTTTATCAAATTATAACATAAGAATTAACATAATACATATCCTAACCTAACAACAGTTTTATGATTTTTTGGATAATAATATTGATTCTAAACAATAAAACATCAAAACCGCCAGATAGGATGATGGTTACAGATTTTGAGATGTGATTTCTTCAGTTTCTGGAGGACAGGAGTTGATAATTACTATTATTAAAACAGAGAAACCAAAAAGCACCATCTCCGTGACGCGCCAAAATGTTTCTCCAAAGTCCTAAACGAAACAGCACTCGTTTTCTATGATTTTTCCACATAACATAGAAGCTGGTGCATATGAATGAGGAATTCAAGATGAGGCATTAATTCATCCATTTTCCCCATTTAAATATGTATTTTTTTTTCTTTAGTACCCACCCACTTACCTTAATCTTGAATTTTTAGAACGCAGAAACCACATTTTTACACTGAGCTTCTTTCTCATTCTCACATTCTCAAAATACAATTTCAAGTTGAATGAGGGGAATGTTTTGTGGTTGAATGAAAGTACTGAAAACTGAAAGCAGTTTTGAAACGTTGAATACCTGGGAGCCTAGGTTGCATTCAATTTCATTTCGAAGTGTAACTGTCAAATTTCCGCTTGGCAAACGGGAATCATATGCTACCATCTACATATGATTCCCGTAGCATATGATTCGCGTTCATAACTCACCTAAAGAAAGCACCTTTGATCAGACAATCAATGCAAAATTTCGACCACCATTTAACGTCAACGGTGGTCCAAAATTGCGACGTTGCAGTTGTTGACTTCATGGCTTGTATTACCTGTGGCCTATGACATCAAAATCATAGAAGTAAGGCTAGGTCGAGTTCCGTGATTGAGTTCGTGACAAGGTGTGTCAGATGAAATGAAAGATAATATTGTACTAGGTTTATGTTTTGTATGTAAAACATTCCATTTTGGTTTACGCGATCGTTTATTGTCTTATCAGTAGTAATAACCATTTAATTTTACACATTTCGGCAACATCGTTGTTTGAGAATAATGCTGTTTTGATAGGGTTAAGCTTCATCCATTTGTATTTATAACAAACAGTCTTAATATAGTGGGGATGCAGTCAGAAATTGGCCAGGGGAAGTAAAAACAACCCTTTAATGCTAAATCAAGCTTTCGAGAACTTTATTTTCTCCTCATCACGATTTTGTATAAAGTAAAAATGACAACGTGTTACAAATACAATTGACATTTTTTGTACAAAAACTCATCATGGCGGGTTTGAACTAAAGAAGGTTAACATATATGAGAAAATACCGAAACCCATCATCAATCACAGCTTACAATTTCACACATCATAATGCAGGATTTATTAATTTACTACATTACGACCAAACTCTGGAAACGTGAAGGATGAAATGAACAATGAACATCGAACATGGTGGTCAGAGATGTTTTTTTTGTAAAAGAAGGGATTTTAGTCGTTGGTAGGCGAAAATGCGCAGGCTCTACCGGAAATCCGGCTGCTGTTGACATATATCAAATATTAGTTTGTTCATTCGTACCTTTCCATACCTTGACATACCAGGGCTCACCAGAACGTTACAATTATATGGTGTATGAGAGTTCTCATCAACAACGGGATGATATCGATTATTAAACGGTATTATTACAGGTTTAAGATTACAAGTTTATTGATTTACCAACAATAAGAGCAAAGAGAGACAAACATATTACTGGTTATAACTTATTATGAAGAGATAATGAAGCCGAGAAATAAATATAAATAGTATGTGTTTGACTGGTTCAAGGAGACATATCTGTCCGTCTGCAGTTTGAGAATATAACTATAAATAGTGCTAAGATTCTGGGTGTCAGTCTTCTTATTTAGCGTGTTCGGCTCTTTATTGATGTGGATCATTTCCAGGAAAATCCTCCTGTAATATAAGTTTACTTTGTCCAAAATTTCAGCACTATCACAGTTCATACCGTGGCCACTTTCAATAATATGATCTGCTAGAGCACAACTGTTTACTTTTCTTTTACAGTCACTCTTGTAAGAAGCAATCCGACCTTTTAAGTTTCTTGAAGTTTGACCCACATGTCACTGTTGAGAGTCATTACAAGAGATCTTGTATATTACATTCCAGGTGTCCATTTTATGTATTTTATCTTTAGTTTTGAAGTAGAGAAGAGAAATAGTTTTCGGTCGCTTTTTAGCAATTTTGATGTTACAATGTTTAAAGACGTTACAAAGTTTAGGGGTTAGATTATCAATGTAAGGCAACGAAGAGTAGAAAGTGGGCTCAATCGGAGCTGGGGTTGGTATGTTGGTCAAATTTAAACTTAAAGAATTGGACTGGTTGGGTTGAAGTTCTATGTTTTCTTGAACAATATTATCCGGAATATCATATTGAGTACTGAAGAGAAATCTATTAATAAATTTGACTTGATAGGAGTTGGAGGTGGAGTCCTGCGCATTTTCGCCTACAAACGACTAAAATCCCTTCTTTTACAAAAAAAAACATCTCTGACCACCATGTTCGTTGTTCATTGTTCATTTCATCCTTCACGTTTTCAGAGTTTGGTCGTAATGTAGTAAATTAATAAATCCTGCATTATGATGTGTGAAATTGTAAGCTGTGATTGATGATGGGTTTCTGTATTTTCTCATATATGTTAACCTTCTTTAGTTCAAACCCGCAATGGTGAGTTTTTGTACAAAAAATGTCAATTGTATTTGTAACACGTTGTCATTTTTACTTTATATAAAATCCTGATGAAGAGAATATAAAGTTCTCGAAAGCTTGATTTAGCATTAAAGGGTTGTTTTTACTTCCACTGGCCAATTTCTGACTGCATCCCAACTATATTAAGACTGTTTGTTCTTAACTAGTCAGTCAAGACTACCCGTCCACTTTGTATTTATATTATATATATGTTACAGAAAAAGTTGGAAATTCAGTAAATGCTAGCACTTGATCCGTTAGGAAATGTTAAATTTTGAAGAAGATAGTGAATGTTTGAAAAACTTTATCAAATCAACTTTTACTGAAAGCAGTTAGGAAATGTACTTTTTACAACTTATTTTCGCCTTTTAACTAAGGTGCACGGTGCACTAAATGATGTCGCTAAGGCGAAATTAGAGTTTTTGCCAAACCCAAACTAACCAAAACTAACCCAGACTAACCCCCACTGAAAATACTTGAGTATTTTCTACAGGGTGTCCACTGTGAAGTGTCCCACCCCTGTAACATTTTTGTTTATTAACTGATTTTCATTTTTTTTTTGTTTGTTAGGTCTCGTCAAACACGTTTTGAACATTATACCAAATCAGTTCCAGGGACGTACTTTTGGATGGTTATGGGGGTTCAAAGTGGGTCAAATTTCAGAAAATCGTATTAGGGGATTTTTCAGGAAAAAACTGTAACGGAATCTCAATCAGAATCACAAAAACCTTCCTGTTCACATTAAAAAAAAAAAAAAATTGTACTGTTTTGTTTTTTTTTGTTAATTCAATGCTTATACTGCTCTTTGGTTATTTTTTTTTGTTAATTTGTTAATTTAATACTTATACTGCTCATTGAGTCTTCCTGTACGTTCTAATTAATAAGATGTTAATAAAGTCCCAGAGTGTGCCTTAAACAAAAAATCATCGATACCTAATACAGGGTGGGCGACTTCAGAGTGGACACACCGTATAATACGGTATCTGTACAATGTTGAGATTGTACACTTGCGATTCGTAACTCTCGTATTTTCCCCAGCGTCTAATCTGTCGGCGAATTCCGAAAATGCAACTCTGACCAATAAGGATTTTTATAATTACGTTCAGTGAATTCGATAATAGACCGTGGAAGTGTGACGCCACTGACAGCTATTTTGGGTAAAAACAAACTTTTTGGCCATTTGGTTCATCACCAGCTTATTCTATCTAAAATAATTTTCTGATCCTCAATAAGCATTTTGATGCTCAAGTTAAAGAGTATAGAAATATATTGTGCAATAGTTCATATTTGCGAATGTTGGTTACCGTCCGATTAAGTGATATTTTTGAAAAATTCAAAGACGAATTATCTGTCTTCAAAAAAGGAAGAAAACATAGTTTTCAGTGTAGCAGCTTCCACTAGAACAGTTACGTGATTGCTAACAATTACTAGTAAAAGTATGATGATGTCGATCGAATTCAACTTTTACTAGCTGAATGTTTCCAAATCAGGAAAAGCTCACTTTCCTAGTAACTGTTAACTTTTACTGATTTCCAGGTTTTACTGTGACATATATAAAAGAACAGTTTTTGTTTTTTATTCTTTGTAACTTGTGAAATGTACCCGAATGTGAATTCCATAAAATAAAATAAATATGCATGTGATGCAATTACATATTGCGAAACGTCAGCCATTTCAAAACTAACTCGACTTTAATTTACTGATCCACAAACCGAACAAATCACTCACACTCGTCTACAAATTTGCTGGATCGTTAAATGAACAAAAGTTATTTTTTATGTTAGTATATATGTCACGGCTAAAGCCCAAATATTGGGTAATTCGTGAATTATCCGGATAATGTTAGAATTATCCATACAGAGTGGATAAAGCCAGTTATTCAAAGGAAGCACGTTGCTTTGTGGGCATTAACCGGTTCATACTAGAATTGTCCAACCTCCCTTGGATAAAACCAGAAATATGAAATATTCCGCATTTGGTACTCGCAATTTGGGTTAGTTTGGGTTAGGGATATGAGTTATTTCGAGAATATTACAGAATACTTTACTTATTGTGGAATGAGTTCTTTTTCTTTTCGTGATTTAGCCATTGCTTCCTGGCTAAAACTAGAACTACCCGGATAATGCCCGAAGTCATTCAGTTCTTCGCGCTTTATCCAGCAGATTTGGATAAAACGCGAAGTATCCGGTCAATACTAGATCTATCCAATTACGGGCTTTAGCCGTAACATAATATACAATTCGTATTGCAATATCGCCGACAAAAAAACAATAGTTGATAATTATAAATCTGCTACACTCATAATCTGTTCACGACAATTTTTCGTGCAAACCATGTGATGTCCCTCAGTTTCATTGATAAAAACTACGCACATCAGATTCAGTGGTTTAGGATGCAGTTTTCTGAGAAGTTATGAATGACAGACTTTGTTTTTTCAAATAGGTAGTCTTAGAGCTCCACTATTTATGATACTTAATTAAAATTGGATGTCTAAACCCCGCCTACTTCTTCCTCTAAACCCCGCCTACTTCTTCCTCGAAAAGAGGCCCAATTCTCGATATTTTGCTCTCTTTGCGAAGACGTAGTAGGCGGGCCTTAAAATTTCAAATTTCAGTTCGATATCATAAAAAGTGTGGCTCATCATTCCTGCATGACTGTACAAAACCCCGACTTCTCCAAATGAGAAAAATACAGGGAAGAGGAATACACCTCTTATCTGGAACTCACTGTTTAATTTGTTCAACGAACATTTTCAATCTCAACTTCATGAACAAGATTTTAACCCGGGTTTTAACCATTTCAGGTTGCTTTTGCAATAGCAGTTGCAGAAGAAGAGCTCCAATTCGAACACCGGGATCTGCATTGGGGAAATATCCTACTAACTCGATTGCCTCTTCATGAACATATTGCTTACAAACTTGAAGGCAAAGATGTTAAAATTGAAGCCCATGGTATCAAAGCATCCATAATTGATTTCACCATGTCAAGAATCACCGTCGGTGATGTGGATGTGTACACTGATTTAGGGAAAGATTGCGGCATATTCAATGGCTCGGGAGATTATCAGTTTGAAATTTATAAGATGATGCAAAAGAGAAATGGGTATGTAGAAAACTATATTATGCAGTTACAGAGGTGTTCATAGAATGGATGAATAAAATTATATTTTTCATGTTTTCCATGATACCTAGTTTTCCCTAATCGATAATGGGGAATTGTTACAATTTGTAATTTGAAAGTTTTTTGGATGTTTTCCAAAAGTTCTCATAAGAACCAGAGAAAGTTTGAAGACGAATAAAATGGTGTGTATGACATGTCTCAATCGTCTTTTGTGTTCCCGCAACCCGCCTCAACTATCATTTTTCTTATGGCCGCCATATTGGATTTTTCGATTTTTGGAAAGAGTGTAAAATTTCCAGTCTAGTGATATCTCACAAGTGCATAAAAGATTCAAGTATCTGCGGAATATCACATTTCGTAGTTAGGACTCAATCTTTTCTTAGGAGGCCATGATTTATTTGACAGAAAACTGGTTTATAAGCAAAATCCTAGGAGGCTCTGATATGTCGTTCAATAATTCTTCCGAAAGATGGCGTTGTGGTCTATAACACCCCGCAAATAATAATTCAGTATGAAAGTTGTGTTTACGTAAATAGTAGTACGCTTCTCTGTCATTAAAATAATAAAAGTTGATCAAATCAACAACCATTTTTCTGAATTGGGTTTCATGAGTCGTTCGGGGTACATCTCCAAATACCTTGCTGAGGTAATGTCGGCATTTCTCTGTGACTGCAAGTACAGCGCTAACATATCCAACTTTTATTCATTCGAATAGGGAATACCGGGCATTTTTAATAGGTTTCGACAATTTGTTTATCAGATTTATTATTTTAATGACAGAGAAGCATACTACTATTTACGTAAACACAACTTTCATACTGAATTATTATTTGCGGGGTGTCATAGACCACAACGCCATCTTCCGGCAGAATTATTGAACGACATATCAGAGCCTCCTAGGATTTTGCTTATAAACCAGTTTTCTGTCAAATAAATCATGGCCTCCTCAGAAAAGATTGAGTCCTTACTACGAAATGTGATATCCCGAAGATACTTAAATCTTTTATGCACTTGTGAGACATCACTAGACTGGAAATTTTACACTCTTTCCAAAAATCGGAAAATCCAATATGGCGGCCATAAGAAAAAGGAAAGTTGCGGGTTGCGGGAAAACAACAGACGATTGAGACATGTCATACGCACCATTTTATTCGTCTTAAAAAGTGTCCCGATAATGTCACATTTTCATTGCTGTTCAATTAGCCGTTTCGGATTTACTGGCAAAAAACAAAATCCGCCATTTTTGGTTTTTCGCCGATATTTCCAAAACCAATTGACCGATCGCAAATCTGGAACCGAATATCGAATGCACCAAGTTTTCTCCAAAACTTTCTCCATTTAACCTTTGCTGTAGGTATAATGCAAGTTAATGCCAGTATTCTTGACCTGACAAAGATTGTTGCGTAGCAAGTTCCATTATATTTCACAAGGATTAGGATTGATGTCAATCCTTATCATATCTTTATTGCTATCAATACGTAATAACTTCAAACTCAGTTTTTATGATGTAGCTTTATTGGAATTTTGTATTTATATGCCATAATCAATAATAGTGGAGCTCAACGTCGTTGATACTGTAATACGTCGTATTCAGTATTCAATTTTTCCAGCAATGAGTCGTATGTAACGTCATTTTGCTTGATATTTTGCAAAAATCAAAATTCTGTTCCATGTGTAAATTAAACGGATGAAACGTAATTAAGTAAACACATTTTTCAATCCAAATTTGACACTGGAGACATTTTTTTCACTCTCCTGACCTATTTGCGACTTACGACCTATTGCAGTATCAGCGACGTCAAATTACTCTTGACCATCATCGACATGATTTCGAGTTAAATAAATTCAATTACTAATTATTCACTACGTTTCCATGAGCGGACTCAAATCATTTTCAAAACGGTCATGGAAACGCTTGTGAATACCGTATTCAAAACCATTCGATTCCAAGGTCGATTCACTGAATTCTGGAAAAGTATCGGATTCAAATGTAGGAGGGCTTCGCGAGACCACAAACCAAGACCAAGACCAAGACCAAGACTAGACGTTCAAGACCAAGACCAATACTCCACATCGAGAGTCTCGTCTTGGTCTTGGTCTTGAAAAGAAAAATCGACACAAATGCCTTCATATACTTTTGATAAGTCTTTTCAATTCAAAAATGTATCATTCCTACTCACAGTAGGTTTAACTAGACCAGCGTTGCCAGATCATTCAAACGGATATCCGTAAATTTGATCGCAATTTTTCAGTAGATTCCGTGAAAAATTAGCAGTTTCAAATTTACCATCCGAATGTGTATTTTACGTCACAAAAAGTGATCATAAAATTCCATCTAATCAAACAATATCAAGTTTAAAGAAATATATTGAACTGTATCAAGTTATAAATAGATGTAACAAAATGCTTAAATCATCAAGAAGCAATGTACCTACATCAAAAATAAATAATATGATGAATACAGGGTGTCCGGTAAGTATATGGCATAATTTCGGGAACGTATAGGGAAGGTCAAAATAACCCCAGTTTGTCATGAGACATTTTTTTCTAAAGTGCCTCCTAACGGAGATACAGAGCCCTTAAGGGGTACCCATCGATTCCATTTTTTAGCTCTAACTTTTGAACCGGCTTGTATAAATTGATAAAATTTTAGTATGTTGTGTAGGCCATGAAGACTCATAAAACCATAGTGAAGTCAATATTTGAAATTTCAGGGGGAACCAGGAACGGACTGGCCATCAAATCTTTTGGGCCCAATTTTAGACAGGTGTCATTTTACAGAGCTGAAAACTACTTTTTCAAAAACTCTGATCTTTTTTCATCAAATAAGGTGCTCCTCTTTTGTTCCAATAAAACTAACCGTTTTCGAGAAAAATAATTTTTTATTTTACAGGTTACTGCAATAATACACTAAAATACTACGGCGAGACACCAGATTGATTGTCTATACCAGAATTAGTTAAAAATTGGGAAAAAACAAAAAACAAATGAAATTTTCAAAAAAATTCAAGATTTTTTTCAATTTAACAAGTTCTAGTACAGTCAATCACTCTGAGAGTGTCAAAAAAAATCCATACCAACAATAACAGCAATCGGTGTCTCGCCGTAGTATTTTAGTGTATTATCGCAATAACCTGTAAAACAAAAACTCATTTTTCACGAAAACGGCTAGTTTTATCGAAACCTTTTCTGATGAGAAAAAGTCGGAGTATTTGAAAAAGTAGTTTTCAGCTGTGTAAAATGACACCTGTCAAAAATTGGGCCCAAAAGGTTTGGTGGCCAGTCCGTTTCTGGTTTCCCCTACAATGGGGAGATATTTTTTTTTTTGATTTTTTTTCTGTGAATTCTTTGATGCATACTAATGCCAAAAGAAATTTTTTGATTTTTTTTTATCCATATTTATTCATGAAAACTCGATAAATATCTGCTAATTTTCTAACGGTTTCATTCAAAATACTCTCGGGGAAACTACGTCACCGACACGTGATCCTGATCAACAAATGAAACGACTCGAAAGACTGGTGACGCCCCATTCTAAGTTTGTTGCCAGGTTGTGAAATTAGCGTAGCATTTTGTTTAGCTCTATAGCGCGTCCACCAATGAAATTACTCGTACACCAAAGTCTATTAGGTAAATTGCGAACGAGCTGACAACGCCGCATCAATATCATGTGGGTAACCTAACCTTGTTTTTAATGTTTACGTCCGTGATTTGGGTACTGTAACTTGTTACTGTTATTATTGTTTCTAAACATATTCCAATACACACACAAATTATGGAATGTCCATTTCCACCTGTCTAAGTTCTCCATAGAGTGCTTCAAAATTTTGGAGACGAAAAAGCCTCGACTCCGTGAAATATCCTGGAAAGCAGTCTGTGTAGTATACAGGATACAGGCGCAGATGGACTTTTTCTTATGTTAAAATATTGTAGCCTCATCCTTTCTGAACATTTTGTTGTTCGAGGTGACTTAATAAGTGTTTTTTCTAAGAAGTTACGAAGCTTTGTATTGGAGTATGTTTATGAATTTTGGACAATAAAAGACAATAATGAGTGTTTACCTTTTATTGACACGCAATATATAAACTGTTTCACTGGTATATGAGAGCATAAAACCCGGAAGCCACTGATAACAATGATGGCACAAAGCACTTTTTTTTTTCATTTTTGTCACAGATTCACAAACACAAGCTTTTCCTTTTTTTCACTGAATGAGAGCTTCACCGAATATACATATATGAGGTCTTTTGAAGGGTTTTGATTGGGTTTTAACGTATAAAAAAATGAAAAGTTTGCAGTTTTTGAGAAGCAAACAGCAAAACTAAACAAAATTTGAGGTTAGAAGTTCTTAGAAGTAGAAGGAGACGGCGCTAAGCGCTGTGTTGCCACATTGACACAGAAATCACATGGGATCATGCTTGTTAACCAAATATTAAATGATTTAGTCTTGAATCAATTTAAAAATTTGGCTCAAACTTGAATAAATAAATGGTTGATCAATATGATAACTCGGAATATTCAATAGAAAATGTTTGATTTGTTTCTATATAACCCCACTCATCTATTTTCAGGAGTGAAACGTATACTGTGGCAAACGCGCAGAATGCACGCTAAATCGGAAAAGGTTGTCTCTGTTTAATCGAGAAAGATGGAAAAGCTAGGAATAGTACGTCAGAGCGCGCCATTGAAATTGGTTTCAAATTTCTATCAAAATTTCAAACAGCTCTAGTAAATTGAAAAATTTACCAAATGACTTGAAACTCTCACAGAGTACTGTTTGAGCAATTCTAAAAAACATGTTCATATATTTTTGTTAAATTTCGAATTCATGAAACCTCCCCATTTCAAATATATACATATACTATGGTCTTATGCGTCTTTATGGCCTACACAACATACTAAAATGTCATCAAATTATATAAGACGGTTCGGAAGTTACAGCAGATACATTAAATCGATGAGTATACCCCTTTTTTAAGGCTCTGTATCTCCGTTAGGAGGCGCTTTAGAGAAAAAAGTTTTATGACAAACTGGGGTTGTTTTGACCACCCCTATGTCATATACTTACCGGACACCCCATATACAGTATATAAAAAACATTTTTATAGGAGGAATTGTACCTATTCTCTATATTAACAAACTGTGCTAAAATCGGTTGATCGGTAGACATGGCAGCGCTATCAGTTAAACAAACCCCGCATCTGACACAACTTATTCAAAATCTACTCATTGTATGGCGAATAAAATGCAAAATGAGCTATATGAAGCTTTTTGGAAACCTTCGTTTGGCATGGATGCCCAGATAGGTTTATTCGTATGGTTAAAATAAAATAGATCCCGTATAGTTTGGCCCAAGAGGCGATAAAATATGCAAACCATTATCAATTAAGAAAAACTCTCCAAAAATGTGAAATACTTACGTTTTTGATATCACATGCTATAAAGAAAGTTGAGTGAAAAGCGACTGCTGTTTCGTGTAGGTCAGGTAGTGATAAACGATAGGAACAGTGGGAGTTGTCTCTTTTTGTGACAAAAACACCGTATGTATTTCGCATTTTTCTTCATTGACTATGGTTTTCAATTTTATTGCCTATCAGGCCAAACTTTACGGGCTGTACAATAGAGATTTATTTTTTTCTTCGGTTCTGAACCGCGATTTTAAAAAGAAAGAGACATTCACTGATTGACGTTCTATGGAAAACATCTATGATAGGATTGTTAAGCGGTACGTTTTGTGTATTTTGAAAATTCGGTAAACATTTTTTTCAAGACCATCAAGACCAAGACTAACAAACCAAGACTGAGCCAATCTTGTCTTGGTCTTGAGACTTCGAGACCAAGACCAAGACCAAGACTGGCCAGTCTTGGTCTTGGTCTTGGTCTTGCGAAGCCCTATCAAATGTCATGTAAACCCGAAAAGTTTTCAAATCGGTAGAGATCATAATATGTTTTTGTCAATTGTCCTTTAGTCGAGCCAGTGCGCCTTTATGTTATCGTGACACGCCTTCTCGGGTGTCAGGAACTGATATAAGAATTTTAACCCCGTATGGACGCCACAAATCGGAGCTATGAGAACGCTGTTTAGAGGTCGACAGGGTGAAATGACATAAGTGATCTTTCACAATGTCAAATCTCAAAACGATTTGAGAGTGGTTTTGTAACCTGACAGGTAAACTCATAAAAAATCAAATCGTTTTTAGTCCAAGTCGATCTGAGTTCGCTTATGGAAACTAATTTACTAAACTACTAGTATTACACTCCGTCCACGGCTAAAAAATGTTGTCAAAAAAAATCACTCCTCAAAAGATTGACCAGTCTAGAAGACTTTTAAACTGACGTATAACATTTTACGGAACAATGCGCCGCGGAATGCAGTGGATGCGAATCGATCAGACTGAATAATGTATTATTGGAGATTTCTGCGATATATTATACAGATTTCTACACATAAAAGCGGTAACAATTGATTATACGGTTTTCTGCTATTTTTCGATGATTTTCAAATTTTCTTATAGTCACATTCTAGTGTCTTTAGAGATTGCAAATTTACTGGCTAACCCAAACTAACCAAATCTAACCCAAACTAACGTAAACTAACCTGACCTAACCTTAAAAAAATATTCTTCTCTCCGCCAGTAAATTTGCAATCCTTGAAGACACTAGAATGTGTCTATACAGGGTGCCACAGATTCGAGTGCATGCATGGGGATCTCACTTATTATAAGAGATACAGGGTCGGTTAAATGGTTGCAAAATTGCACATTTTTATGCTCAACAAAATGCCGTTTTGAAATTTAAAAAATTTCGAGTACTTCCTAAGACATTCGAAAAAAACCGAAATTTCGCAAAAACGTTATTATTATTTCCTGAGTTTATTTGGCAAGATATTGTAAAATGAATTACACTTTCTCATTGCCACTTTTTCTCCTCTACAAGATGGCGGTATCAAATTGAAAATCTGACGTTTCGTCTTTGAGCGGCCATCATCAAGTTCATTTTTTTAAATACAGACCTGGATTTTTTATTTTATTTTTGATTATCTTTTGACGTCCTAAATGTATTGAGATATCGCAATCGTCGAAAAAAATACTCATCTAAAACTTATACCAGAGAAAGTTAGTTAGGCAACCCTTTTCTTCCTAACTTATAGTTTGGTTCAATAATCCATCTTTATTCGACACGTTATTCTTATGAGAGAACCTGCACAACGAAACAAGCCTAATTGACCGAACCAAAATCGAAATAACATCCAATAACGATATACATTTGATGAAATTTAATTAAATCCACAAATGACATGGAAAATAAAAAAAAAAACAAATAAAAATCTGGATTGATTTCTGCAAGTGTTCAAGAATATTGCCATTTTAACAAAATTTTGAAAATAACAATAATAGGTGAAAAATAATTGAAAATATTGAAGTTGCTAAGGCAACCCATTGCTCTACACCCTCATCTAACTACCTCAATGCCTCAAGGACGTCAAAAGATAACTAAAAATAAAATAAAAAATCCAAGTCCGTATTTAAAAAAATGAACTTGATGATGGCCGCTCAAAGACGAAACGTCAGATTTTCAATTCGATACCGCCGTCTTGAATAGGAGAAAAAGTGGCAATGAGAAAGTGTAATTCATTTCACAATATCTTCTCAAATAAACTCAGGAAATAATAATAACGTTTTTGCAAAATTTTGGTTTTTTCTAATATCTTCGGAAGTAGTCGGAATTTTTCAAATTTCGAAACGGCATTTTGTTGAGCATAAAAATGCGCAACTTTGCAACCATTTGATCGACCCTGTATCTCTTATAATATCTGAGATTCCCATGCATGCACTTGAACCTGTGGCACCCTGTATAAGAAAATTTGGAAAAAATCGAAAAATAACAGAAAACCGTATATTATGCAAATGTCTTGATCATATCATAATTGACATCATATCATAATTGACGTGTTCTGTATTGGTATTGTGTGTATCAAGTTTGAGTTAGTTAAAATTATTACTGACTATCGCATACTGGCCATTTATTATTTCTTACTGTACATTTGTGGAATTATTACCAGCTAAGTTATAATGACATTCCATAAATTTTTACTGATTATTAGAATCACAATAGTGAACATAGAAATACAGGCCAAATAGTACTTTTACTGCTCAAAAATTCCATTTTTACTTATCATTTTTAACAGAAATACTGAGTCTTCTACAATATTATACTGACTGCTTGTGATATTATACTGTACATAATGAATTAAATACTGTTCAGTTTATTACAACCCTTTAAAAATTACATTTTTGGACCTTTGACATGCTGTATAAAATTCAAACGGTTCAAGATAGAGAAAAATTGTCCTGACTTATTTCTCGCCTTAACAATTCAAGAACTTTTTTCATCTGAATAGTCAACTGTCAATTTTTTTACACAGATTTCTACATGCATTTTTTTTATAAGAATGATCTCAATGTCCTTGGATAGCTAGAAAGAGCAGATGTTTTTGTTATTTCATTTCATATACTGTACCGTTATAAGTATCATTTACCGGACCCAAAACCAATCCGCTTGATGAAACTTTACATCATCAAAGACTTTGAAAGACCATGAAAGTACTGACCTTGACTTTGAAACCGTCTTTTATTGAATGTCCATCTGGGGTCAGTGGCTTCCTTAGTTGATGTGTTCTGCGCGGTGGGGCGTCCCGTGTGATGGTGACTATGAGAAAATGCCACTCATTCCGGAGGTCTGGGAAAGAGGGGCATGGCTCCATGTAGAGTAGGACGACTCTCACGAACCTCCTCAAGGAACCCTTTTTCTTGTTTCTTCGATCAGTAATATGGTCAATTGAAAATAGGGGTATGTTCATTGATGTAATTCGAATTTTTCGTGATGATGTCAGCAGTGGGACTCTGATGAGTAGAAAAGTATTATCGCATGGAAAAGTGACGTCTCGATCGAAAATTGGCACTCTCATAGAGTTTTCTACCGTAATCCTTTTTCCCTTCATAACCCTGTAAAATAGAAACGAAAGCCATTAAACCTACTTGGTCGGATTGTATAAGCGGACATGTGTTGAAATGAGAGTGTTACAACACGAAAATCCCCAAGTATTTCCGGAAATGGCCGAACTTCGTTTCTACTTCTGAAGACATTTGATGAGGGTACCAAAAAGCGACTAGTATCGAAACGTAGCGATTCTACTTCTACTTTTCTATTCATCAGAGTCTGTGAGCAGGTATAACTAAATATCAAAGTTAACTCTTTTGTTCCAAGTAAAAAGCTTTTATCCAACACAAGATAGTTATGACTGTCATTATTGATATCATTTTAGACAAGTAAACTATCAAATAATACACTAGTGTGTTATAATCCATTACCCACTAGTTACTCTTGAGTCATGGATTAAAACTCACGTTCCCGTGACAACCAAATAAACAACCTACTTCAACCAAAATGTAAAAGTCATTTTGTCATTTATAGGGTACTAAGCTTTGATTTGATGGCAAAGCTCATTAATAATTATTATATCATTAAAAAAACGATTTCTTTAACTTGTTGGATAAAACATTGTATGCCACTCGTGTTCTATGTTCCCCAAGTCACTTGAGAATGTACATCACTCGGCCTAACGGCTTCGCGTGACTTATTTTCAAATACCATAAGTACTATAAGATAGGTATCATTGATATGTTTATCACTAGCAAGAAAGTTATTCAAGTTTCAATTTAACTGATCCCATTTCCATTTTTGAATGATAACATTATCACGCAAGCTTAGCTCAAACACTTAAGATCTCTCATTATCAAACCAACTCTCAATTGGAAGCAACGTTGGCTAAGCTTACCCGGAAGCGTTCTGGAAGAGTTCTGGAGCTTTGGGGGGGGGGGGGGTTATTTAAATTGGGCGCCAGAGTTTCGTGCAGGTGAATCTCAACCTACGAGGTCTTCTCGATTCCAATTGAGTCTATTTAACAATTATTAAATCAAAATGTAAAATGAAAAAAAGTGGAGTACAAGTTCAAACACTCCCAATAAAGCTGCCTTACTTACCGCAGACAATACCAGGGATTGGGTCTACCAATCGTCAAATCAAACTAGAAAGTTCCCCGAAAAACAGCATATATTGACATTGATATGAATTAACATATACAATCAACACGTTCCTAAAATCAAGTCCACAAGTTCAGTTCAGCCTTAAATGTCATAGGTTCACACAGGTTCGTGAACGTTAAATAATAATAATAAAGAAATACAGCTATGAAAGAACGCTATCACTTTGAACAACGTTGAATTACTTTTCCACGGTACTATATTCCTTTAATAACGTTGAATTAATTCTCCACAGTGATAAGAACGTTATTCCTTTAATAACGTTGAATTGCTAGGACCGATCAGAAATGAACCGACATTTGAACTGTTGAACCATTAAATTACCGCATAGCTAATACTCAACTAAAAAATGATCTGCCGCAATGTGACGTCACAGCGCTTCAAAAAATCCCTTATCATCAGATATCAACTAAATTTAACCAACATTCTTGACACGCAATAAATCAGTGGTACAGTGGATAGCGAATTCGCACACAATAATATAAACAACCCTCGTGAAATGCCAAACTTTGTCATAGTAACAGATCACTTTTATTAAAATGACAAGTCATAAGTAAACAAAAAAGCTAGTTTTCGGTTTTGTGATTGATTATTATAGCTTAGTTCAGATAATCTTAGTACAATATGCATGGTTGCGATGTCACCCAAACTAACCCAAACCAATTGACAGTGGGTGGCTATACCTGGTCACGAGTCATCACCTGACAACGGTCTCAGTTTCAAAATCCCATACAAAAATGGCGAGAATTCAGTACCAAACCACCAAAGAGCAAGCACAAAATTACTGAATTCTCAAATGAAGTAACTACAGGGTTATTCACGTTATTCGACTCGAAACATTATGGCCGAAGTATATGATTTTGAAAAAGTTTTTTTTCTGGATGGATAGGCACCCTTTAAGGCTACATTTTAAAAATATTTTCATGTTATTCAGGGTGTCCCCAAAACACGAAACGCATCAAAGTTGTATTTTTTTAAATGGAACCCCCTGTATATTAATTGATATTTCAATTCTTTCTTCAATTTGGAACCAAAATTGTAATACAACTAATGTTCCTAAATTCAACCGTTATCGAGATATCGCGTTTTAAAAATGGCATTTTTGCAACTTTGACATGCTATAAAACTCAAACTATTCAAGTTAGAGAAAAATGGATTGCACATTCCTGTCTTAACTTTTCAAGAGCTGTTCAAGGAGATTAAATTCATTCTTTTGAAAAAATGTCAAAATGTGCCGAAAAAAGTTGACAGTTGACGGTACCTTCTATCCAAATGACAGAAGAGCTCTTGAAAAGTTAAGATAGGAAAGTGCAAACCATTTTTCTCTAACTTGAATAGTTTGAATTTTATAGCATGTCAAAGTTGCAAAAATGCGATTTTTAAAAGGCGATATCTCGATAACGGTTGAATTTAGGAACATTAGTTGTATCACAATTTTTGTTCAAAATTGAAGGAAGAATTGGAATATCAATTAATATACAGGGGGTTCCATTTAAAAAAATAGAACTTTGATGCGTTTCGTGTTTTGGGGTCACCCTGTATAACGTGAAAATAGTTTTAAAATGTAGCCTTAAAGGGTCCCTATCCATCCAGAAAAAAAAACTTTTTCAAAATCATATACTTCGGCCATAATGTTTCGTGTCGAATAACGTGAATAACCCTGTAGAATCTGAAAAACCTCACATGAGAAAATACACATTATCCAGACCGAGTATAAACTTCCCAAGACTGAAGCAAATGACAACCGCAACCAAGTAAGCCAATAAAAAAAAATATTGATAGTATCAGGGTCCATAAAATACATGTCACACTCGATGAGAATCAGAACGAATGAACGGAAAATTAACTTAAACAGGCAACTATACCCACTTAACAGAAGGGGGTGTACCTTGATGAACTGGCACTTACACGAACGTGTGAACACTTGGAGGACTTGTACCTACGGCAGTTTTCCGCCACGGGCCTATTCCTTGGCCTGGCACCGTAAGGCCGAACTCACTTAACAAATGAGCGTACCACAAGTCATAATCGAGAGACAACATCCGATGTTCAAAAGAAATAGTCGAAGTCACTAGCCCTGAAAATGGATGGCACCGAAACACCGTGTCCATACCCAACCGTTAGTGGCATGTGCAAGAGACCTCCCTTACAAAATGCTTCATTGGCAATTTGGTGTGATGTGCAGTTCCTTGGAACACGAAACGGGCCTGAGAAGAACAAAAAAAAAATGCCAAACAAGTTGCCGCAAAAGATTTAAAAAAAAACTCCAATCCTTCTGAGATGAATAATCCCGAAGCACATCGAGTGCAATGTCAATTGATGCTCGCGAGGTGGAAGTGAGAACATTGTACCACGTTACTTATTTGCGCGTTTAAAAATTGATCTAGTAGCGAGTTTATTTATTTTTTTTTTTTTATTTTTTTTTTTTAGCTTATTTTGCTTATTTTGACTTCCTGGACATATCCTTAAAATATTTCCATTTCCTCCTGAATCACCCTGTATATCCACCGAAAAGATGCCAGAAAACAGACAGATCAACCGTTGTAAACCAAAAATTAAAATAGGAAAATGTCCGCCGCAGTTTAACGTAGTCAAAATCAGAAACGTATAAGGCAGCAGGGTCACGGTATGGTTCGGGCGAGAGAAAACGCAAGCCAATAACAATTAAAATAGATGATGGTGCAGATCCACGAGAAGGATAACGCTCACCTAGCAGAAATGCTCTCAGACTTGATAGTACCTGGATGGACTGGCACCTAAAGAGTGAACACTTGGAGGACTTTGACCTCCGGCAGTTTTCCGCCACGGGCCTATTCCTTCGCCTGGCACCGTAAGGCGTCAAAATCGGGAATCAATCAGATTGTCCAAAGTCAAATCAGGGTCCACCGCAAACGGTTTCAATTCCTGGACGTTGTTTAATCGGTCTTGGCCGGGGTCAACAATAATTTCGTGATACTTTTACAGCTACTTTACAATATTCCAAGCCAGTTCCCATTTGACTTATTTTTTCAGTCACCATTTCATCAAGAGCTTGCCGTTGTGAGGGAGTCAAATTATCCAAAGGTTGCACACTACAAATCTGCGAAAGTTCGGTAGAGTTGGCGAACCGCCAAACACTCTGCCCCAAATCAGGAATAATCTCCATAGCCCTCCAAAAATCTTACCGAGGATAATTTGATGTGAAAGTTCAGGGAGTACTAAAACGTCTATAATCTTGGTTTTGACCATTAACGTAATGGGAGCCTGAATAAAACCAATGCTATTGCATCTTTGACCATTGGCGACTGTACAGGGTGTTTCCGTATATTTCGTATATTATTATTATTAATAAACTAATTCCACAAGAAGACCAGACTTCTCGTCCAGCTCCTCCGCGGACAAACCACTCGGGGGGATTCTATTGATGCGCCTCAAAAGGTTGACCAGTCGCGACTGACTGGACAAGAACTTACTGTCTTTACTCTGAACGTTCTCACTCGAGAGACCAGAGATCGAATCATTGATTTCGGAGAGCAGGGATGTGATCTGCAGAGAACTTCAGGGTATAGGGTGGAAATTGGAACAGCGAAGCTTTTTCCAATTTGATGAGTGGACGCAAAGCTGTTCCCATTTTCTCGACAGTCATACCGCCATCAACGGTAACACCACGAACCACAAGCTCATGAAGAAGCATATCTCTCCGCAGACAGTGGATGTTCATTTTGAAATCCATTTTACAAGGACAAGAAAAGAAATTCAAAATCAACAAATATAAAATATATCAAATATTCCAAGCCGCAAAATAGATAACATCAATCAATCACAATTACAGTTCGCACACAAATATGATTTGAAAGCGGCAGATCCGATCAAACGGTCAAAGTCGTAGGCAAGCAGCACCCTTGTACTTGAAACTAGCTGATGGTCTTACAAAATTTCCCCTCTCGCCTAGAAAAATCTCGAATAGGTTAAACAAATTGCGCCAAAACTAAAAAATCCCAAGAAAAAAAAAAGGGCCCAGTAAAAAAAAGCCCCACTTTGGGCGCCAAAATTTATCACGCAAGCTTAGCTCAAACACTTAAGTTCTCTAATTATCAAACCAACTCTCAATTGGAAGCCACGTTGCCTAAGCTTACCCGGAACTCAGAATTCTGGAGCTTTGGGGAGGGGGGTTATTTAAAATGGGCGGCAGAGATTCGTGCAGGTGAATCTCAACCTTCGAGGTCTTCTCGATTCCAATTGAGTCTATTTAACAATTATTAAACAAAAATGTAAAATGAAAGAAAGTTGAGAACAAGTTCAAACACTCCTAATAAAGCTGCCTGACTAACCGCCGACAATACCAGGGATCGGGTCTACCAATCGTAAAATCAAACTAGAAAATTCCCCAAACAACAGCATATATTGACATTGGTATGAATTTACATAAAACGATCAACACGTTTCTAAAATCAAGTCCACAAGTTCAGTTCGGCCTTAAATGTCATAGGTTCACACAGGTTCGGGAACGTTAAATATAAATAATAATAATAAAGAAATACAGCTAGCTATGACCAGCTATGAAAGAACGCTATCACTTTGAACAACGTTGAATTACTTTTCCACGGTACTAAGAACGTTATTCCTTTAATAACGTTGAATTAATTCTCCACAGTAATAAGAACGTTATTCCTTTAATAACGTTGAATTGCTAGGACCGATCAGAAATAAACCGACATTTGAACTGTTGAACCATTAAATTACCGCATAGCTAATACTCAACTACAAAATGATCTGACGCAATGTGACGTCACAGCGCTTCACAAAATCCCTTATCATCAGATATCAACTAAATTTAACCAACATTCTTGACACGGAATAAATCAATGGTACATTGATCAACGACAGCTCACCACATCGGCCTATACTAACTTTCCAAACCAGTCTGCTCGGTTTCGACAGGCAATAAATGGTATCCTGCTCTGGTTAGCACTGAACCCGTGTAGATAGCATGGAACCAAGCGGGTGCAAGGGACCTTGCGGGTAGCAAAATCAATACGGGTAACTTAGAACCCCAAAACAGTCTGAGTAGCGTCCGTAATGGTACCAGTTCCCAAACGACTGAACTATCTGTACGGAAAACCTGTTATAGCATTGCATAGCTAGTCAAAAGTGAACTGCACTTTTCACCCAAATAAAAGAAAACCCAATCAAATAATCCCCAGAGTTGAATAAATTTACTACTTATTATCAACAACCCCACGATATGTCAATTTCCCAAAATTTTACGGTTAACTGACTCATTCACCAGTTGAATTTCAGCTTAACCTGAACCCAGTTCGACTTGACTTGAGTCGAATTCAGAACAAATAAAACAGCATAGAAGTTAACATGAAAATCAATTGAATAAATAATACATTTTGCTCGAGTCACGAAAAGTAATTAATTTGACAGTGATTGATATTTACCTTGATTAAGACTTGAAGAATAGACAATAATCAATTCCATTGTTCACCCAAAACGTTCATTAAACGTGCAACTTCCATGTAAAAACAAGTGTCAATTCAATAAAAACGACATACCTTGACCGGTTTTTAAAGCGTCACTCAAAGTAGTCAACAACTCCTCAATGCTTGATAATTAATCCCAATAATCCCATGCTCAGCATAGGCAATTGAGGACGGAGTTTATCGGTCGTGGTAGAGGAAGAAAGCACCGTTAAAGTGGTATTGGTACATCAGTGGGAGATGGTCATCGTCCTAGGCCTGAATGCGTACAAACGTTGGAGATAAAATGCTCAACTCAACAAAGGGAAACGAGTTACCTGAATAGACTATCTTGGGGTTACTTATTTCCTACCCCTTGGATCTAACACATGGAAATGTGAATGTCGTCCAACCGATCAATTCAGTGGTTGAATTCGAAAAGAAGGAAGATGAGTTGAGTGAGTGAAAACTGACATCCAGGACGGCTTCTCACCAGTGCGCGCGGTTGCTAGTAAATCAAACGGCTACAGGGTAGGTCGAAAAAGTAACATACCAATCTGTTGTCATGATAAATAGGAGTTGGAAAAAGCAGTGAACGCTTTTGGCCCGTGATAACATGATTCTTTAAGGAAATTGTGCAAATTATTTTATAACTGTTTTCGCAAAAGTACATCTGGCAACTTCGTGCAATGAATATTGCTTTCGCAATAATATTTGTTTTCTTCATGAAATTGAAAAACATTTTTGGTCACGTGGATATTTTCTAAATTACCTTGTTTGAACTTGTTCACAAAAATAAGATGTTGAAGCTTCTTATCTCATATTTATTTTTGATGATAACCTGCAGATTCTCAATTAATTTGGTGACCAACTCATTAATCAAATTTACATTGTTAGGAAAAATATTCTAAAGTTTTATACAGGGTGTTTGGCGGAGACTTAGCCAAACTTGGTGGGCGTATAATAGATGAGCTCAGGATATTTTATTAATTGACCAGTGGCCTAAAACGACGTCAATTTTTTCATCCTTCAGAAGTAGGTATTTACAAAAAAATCTATCTTCACTTCACTATAATTTTGTTAAAATGTTTGTAGATCTTATTTTTTAGTGACCAGTTTAAGAAATAGTTGAAAAAATTACAGATGTTTTAATGTCAATCTTTTCGATTTCTTGATAACAAATTTAAAAAAATCGGGGACGTTTAGGGTCCAGGTCTATTAATAAAATATCTTCTTTTTCGCCCACCAAGTTTGGCTAACCCATCCGCCACTGTATACAAATAATGTTCTTTCCTCAACAAATGACAGGTTATACGGTCATAACATCTAGGTGATTTCCTGACAGTTACATGAATTAAATAATATATGGAAAAGAAAGAGTAGTCCGAGAGACTGACCAGAGTACTTGAAGTTTTTTTGCAGCTTCTTTTATTTGAAGCTCAATGTTCTATAGGATGTGCGATCACTAGTACTGTCGTTTTCTCATTTTCTTGGCTCTCTATGTTTTTTGTTTTTGATATCAATAACTTTACATACCTTCTATTAATAATATGTATATCTACATACTTAGATCATTCTACAATCTGCGTAATGTCAATTCTTGATGACAATAATTATTTTCCCCTTTCCTTTTGTGTTCTCCGGATGTATTCAGTAGTCCCTGTATAGAAGTGCGGTTTTTGTGAAAAATATTTCAAAGGACATCAGTAGATGTGAAGGTATTTCTAGAAATAGCAATGTCAACAGTCAAAACAACAGTCTGTACTGCAGTTTTCCCCACTTCTTAATTACCATTTATTTGAATAAACGTTCAAGTCGACCAATGAAGCTTGTCGGCCGAGCTGCGTGAACCGTGAACCAGATTCACAGAAGACTAAAAAGACTCTCGTGACTTTCCGACTGGAAAGCAGAGGCGGAAAGATTCGCCGCGAATAATTCGCGCCAGTCTGAGGATACCTTTATGGTTTTTAATGGACTTTTAGGGGTGTTTTCATCATAAATTGAAAAATGTGAACTTCAAAATGACTGCAAAAACATTATCGGCCATGTTTTTGCGAAACACGATTGACCAATAAAAAAATGATGCACTCTATTGTCGTCAGTGTCTTATAGAGTCACTGTAATAAAAATTAAAATTCTTAATTTCTCCTGGAACTTCCAAATTCTGTTACTTACACCGTTAGAAAACTTGGACAATTTCTCATCATTTGGACTTGAGGCCCATTGACGTACCGCCCTTAATTTGAGTAGGGGAAGGTAGTGAAAGTGTAATTGTACCTAGATTCACTACTTATTAATTATTGTAGTTTTGCTCAAATCAATTATAATAACATTAGAAGAAACGTTTCACATGATTTAGAATAGTTATAATTGTTGATAAAACGAAAAAAAAAATGTTCCAAAAGAACAACAAAAAAAAACAACTCAAATTAGAGCGTCAAAAATTCTTGTTTCGGCAATAACTCGAAAACGAAAAAAAAAATCCAACTGCGGCTTCCAGTTTTTTCTTGTGAATTTAATCTAGTTTCCGATTTTGCTGTCAGAACTATTATTATACTATACCGTTACCGTAGTATTTGAATTTTCTTGTCAAAATCAAAATAACTGTCTCAAATTCCAAATGCGCCTTCTAGCAATTTTACTGGAAACTATCGCGTTTTACTTGATTCGAAATTTGAAAGTACTCACATTTTACTTCCAAACAAGCCTAAATTAAACAAAATCGGATAAGCAGTTTATAATTTATAGTCACTTGAACAATTACACTTTCACTACCTTCCCCTATTCAAATGAAGGTTGGTACGTCAATGAGCTTCAAGCCAAAATGATGAGAGACTGCGCCCTCTGGCAGCAAAATGTCGAACTTGACAATGATTTCCAGCATTTCCTCGTGGTCACAATTTTTTTTCCGGAACATTCTAGTCGAGTAGTATCCGAGATATGGCCGGTGTCCACCTTTACTGGAACAACCTTACAGTGTGTCCAAGATAAGGTTCAACATGGGGATCTTGGAAACCATAAGAGATACGAAGATGGTTAAATTAGAGAAAAGTTGCGCATTTTCAAGCCTCACAATACGCCGTTAATAAAGTTTTGAAATTCCGAGTAGTTCCGGAGATATGCCGTTGGAAAAACAAAAGACACTTTCTCAATGCCACTTTTTAAGCTCTACAAAAAAGCGTTGAAAGATTTTCCGTACGACGTTTCGTTCAGGAGTTTTGGATTCCAAAATCCCCATGATAGACGGTGTATTTGATTAACCAATTATACCTCTTTCCAAAGAAATCCCCCTATTTGGAACACTAAGCCTTTATCTAGTTTTATACAAATATGTACAAACTTTTTATTTTTTTTTTAATGAAAAATACTAGAGTAAACGAATTGGTCTTAACTTTGTGACATTTACTCTCTCACTTTCCGATCCGTTTTTGATTGTCAACAATAATAATCTTTTTTCAGAAACGAATGGGGATCCTACGAACCGTACTCCAACATCCTTTGGCTGAGCTATTTGCTTGACAAGACAATTACTGCATTAAGCTACAAGAATCCCAGCAGTAAACTACACAGAAAGTATTTGAGCAAATTGAAGAAATTGAACCTAGAAATCTTAGGATATGATACTACCAGAGAATTTGTTCAAACCTTGTTCAATAATAATTAGAGTTTTAAAATTTTATACTTACATTGTATATAGGATATTAAGAATGCACAATATTTTTATAACATTTTGGGTGATATTGTTGCTCGAATAAAATGTTTTACCGCAAAAGTCATTTTATTTAATTAAAAAATGTGGAAACCTAAAAAGTTTTCACATTGTTCGCCTCAAATCATTACGCCAGGAAAAGAAAATTTTAAAAATTCAAATTTGCAAATTCAAAACTGTTGGTTTTCAAATAACCATTTTCCAAATTTATTCCTGCTTTTGATTGATTTTGCATTTACGGAGTGTTTTTCTTTTCTTCAAGAAAAAGTTTATTGGTTGAACGAACACGAAACGTCAGATCATAAATTTCATGACACCATTTTGTAGAGGGAACATGTGACATTTATTTTGAAATATTTCTTCTAATTAACCTAGGAAAACATAAAAACCATTTTAAAATTTTGGATTTTCTCGGATATCTTCGGAATCATTCGGATTTTTTTGGAATTCCCAACGGCATTTTATTGAGTACCATAATGCGCAACTTTATCTTTGTATGAACTTTTTTGTATATCCTACCGTTTCCAACATAATGATGGTGAACATTGAAATTTGTAATACCCTGTATAAAAGTATCGCCCGAATGTTGCCAGGCAACCCATTCGCACTCTACATTTAAACAAATTGTCCAAAATCTGAACTTTAATTGCATGAAATAACAGAATATGAGGGTAGATATTTCTAATAGGTACCGTATCTTAGACTATTTTATGAGCTCAATCAATTGATACACAAGGTGTTTTTGATCCGAATGTGAAAAAGTAGCCATCAGTGAACCTTCTTTATTTTAGGAGATATAGGTAACAAAAATCTACGAAGAAAAGTTTTTTGAAGCTCAACTTTAATCTTGATTTTCAAGTCTTTTGGAATAATTCCATTATTTGTTTAGTGATTTTTGCCCTCTGAAAAAAAAACCATGAAATATTTTTATTATTATTATATCAATCCGTTACATTGTTATCATTTTATCAACACTAAAGTGTCTTGCTAATCTAAAAATATAATTGCCCAGATTTTTTTCCAACGGGCAAATATCACAAAAAAAATATAGAATCATGTCAAATAACTTGAAAAAATCAAGATTCAAGTTAAGCTTTTAAAACCAAACAATTTTTCTTGATACATTTTTGTTATACATATATCTCTTAAAATAAAGACAGTTTAACCTTCGACTACTTTTGTGAATTTGGCTCAAAAGCACCCTGTATACTAATTGATTGAGCTCATTATTATTCACATCTTAGTTGAAGATTGAAGACACTGATGGAAAAACAATTGAACAACGCGTTCTCGATTTATTTCAAAAATAGTATTTTATTTAACGAGCATATAATGGGCCAAATATTACACGAGATTAAAATTTATATCACGAGCCAAAGGCGAGTGTTATTAATTTTATTCAAGTGTAATATGTTCATTATATGCGAGTCAAATACAATGCATCTACAACTGTCAAAAAATTTGGAAAAAAAAATCACTAAATAAAGCTAAAAATAGTTGTGTTTAGGCCCACTGCTCGTGAATAAAGAACCTGCCCGTGGATAAAGAACTATGATCCACGCGTTACTGGTAATACTCGCTTATGATTGGCCCACTGCCCGTGAATAAAGAACCTGCCCGTGGATAAAGAACTATGATCCACGGGTTTCTCTCAGGCCGTGTAATACGTGGAACATTTTATATCTATAGATGGTTGCATAAAACAACTATTTTTTGACAGTTGTAGATAAACGTATTTTTTTTAAATGGTACACCGTATATATTTTTATCATAATTGATCAGCTACTCTTTTCTGAACATAAAAGGTTATTATAAATTTCCCTGAAACCAAAAATAACGGAGTTATGCGTATTTTCCTCGACTAATTTATAAACGTCAAAGCAAGAAGTTTAATGATTTAGTTTTTTCAAGATGACCTTTTAACAAACAAAATACGTTTAGCCCGATATAATAACTTCAAAAGCAAATATGACAACCGATATGTATTGTTTTCTCAACATTTCAAATTTCATGGCTAGTTTCCAAAAAATTGTATCCCAGTTAAAAAAAGAACATTTTTTAAAATAAATCGAGAACGCGGCGTCAAATTATTTTTCTGTTAAAACCACGTTGATCAGCGGAAAAAATACTACTAGTTCTCTCATTTAAACAACCTCGTATCTTCAACAATAAAGAAGTTAACAATAGTGCCGACTTAATCGGAGGCACCCTGTTTATTTGTATATGTTGTCCGATATGTAGTTTCTTTTTTTTCTTTATTTGACGTATCCATTTCATTTCTTTACTTTAAATGTGAAATTATTGTAGTAAGATCCGAAATAAAGAAGAATTACCTATTCGCTGTATTACAATAACAAGGTTCTAACTGTCATCTTTAAGAAAATTGAGATTTTGATGTAAAATGGTTGTATCTACTAAAATTTTACTTTTTCAAGTGATATTACCGCCATCTATTTCAAATTAACCAAAGTAGCGATGTCACAGAGTTCTATCTTAGGTTGACATGTAGAGAATTGTGAATGAAACAAGGTTTTATCTGCATTTAGTGAGAATAAAACAGTTCTATCTAACGACAGATAGAACCCTTATATTTCAAGCTGGAGCATATAGAACTTTGTTACTTAATATAAAGCAAATTTATTATTATTTGTTATTTTTGATTTCCACCTCAAACTTTCCTAGTCATGATATTTCATATTTTCAGAAATTTATTTCCTTTGCTCCAGGTTTAAAAATAGTCACACAAGATCAACTCAATTTGTTAGGTTGTCCTCTTGGAAAATCTAGTTCAATAAGTGATTGAGTGGTATAAATAAAAACGAAGTTCATGCTAATACTAAAAGTATTAGTATTCTCTACGTAGTAAATTCTCCAAAATTTTATTTCGAAGTAGATACTTGTACATTTTCCCGACGCTACTACACCGAGTAGCACCATCTGAGTATTTACTACAACTTGAAGAACCGACTTCTTACAGTAGAAACTTCGATTTGAAGAAGGAATTTTAGTATTTGCTTTACTTTGGTGGAGTTGGTGTAAGGGCAGCTTCACGGAGCATGCTACGATTATAGTTCTGTTTGAAATGGATGGAATACGCAAAAGAAAAATATACAATATAAGACAACATTTCAATGATGATGATTTGTTGAGGTATAACTTGGCAGTCATGTTTTGGTTCCATTTTTTTTTTCTTTAAAAGGGAAGACGTATCTTATCTACCCTATACATTTCTGACAGAAGTAAACAAAACTAGGGGCTGTGTCCTTGAACACATTCAACAATTGAGAGTGTTTTTAGGGACCTCAGGTATGTTTGAATAGAAAATTCAAAGCAATCAATATCAAAATTAAAGTGAGAGTCTTGAAATGAAGTGGACAAAATACTAGTCTCACATCGTCGCCTTAAAGTGTTAACCTGCTAAATCCATTTTACCTAATTTTACAGGAGAGACAAAAAACGATTTGGAAGCAATTTAAAATAGTGGACATAGTAAAGACCCATTTTTGCTAAAAAGTGGACTTAGCAGGTTAACACTTTAAGGCGACGACATGCAATTTGCCGCAAGAAAAAATATTGGATAACATTTCCTAATACGGGCGGTAGTTTGAACAGGGAAAAAGATGAATGAGCAGTTCTTCATACAGTACCTAACGTTATTGGTGTGATTAACTGCGCTCACGTTAAAATCTTATAACTCTTTTTACATGGTGACGAATAGATACGTTGCCTAAATAAATGTATAAGCCACTTGTGACATGGCCTGGATCTGTCCATTACTCTAAAATATGGTGCAATTCTTCCCCTCAACCTGTTGTGTATGACAATCAAGAGGGAGTGGGTATGTCTTTTGACTTATGGGCGACTTCGGATTAGCTGTTAAATCCATGGATGCTCACACGGTTTCAAAATCCGGCAAGAAATAGAACAAATACTATGCTAATTGTATATCTTCCATTTGAGACTCTTGAACATCTCTTTATCTGAAACATTTTTACCTAACCTCGGATACAGTTTACCACTTTAATTCTTCAACAATTTCACTGACATGCAAAACAAAACAACTAAACGGTCAGGCTTTATCACATAGCACCTGCAATATAAAGGAAAGTCAAATGGCAACTTGTGACATGTTTTTAGCTAGCAATACATGAAAATGTATTTCGCCAAACATCCACCGCGGTGCTAGAATTTCTTTGCTGTCTTGTCCCTGATTGGTTGATCGGTTGATAAGCAAAATTCGTTGTCATATGGTTGTCATTGTCAAAAGTTCTTATTATAAGGCCCGTGTTTTTTTTTCACCAGACATTCAGCTGGTGAAAAAATGATGCTACCAAAGCGTTTTTTTATTCGTGGTGGAAATGGGGTGCCCAACACACCACGTGGATATGTGGTATTTCTACTAACAAGGTGCACGTGACAGGATCAGTTGATGCAACAGTGAATTTTTGGTTAAAAATAACACAACATTGTGATGGAAAAAAAAACACGCCCAAGCTTATTCAATTTCATGTTTGAGAAGTAAACTTTTTGAAAAAGGAGTGTAATCAAAAGCGTCGTTATAACAGCTTTTGTGTGATTCCTGATTGTCATGATTTAGCAAGTAGAAATAGATTCCCTAACGATAATGCGGAAGTTTTTGCAAAGTGGATTTGTGAAGTGCGGAATCCATCACTGCAGAATAAGACTTATAAACAAATCTATAGATCTTATTTGGTGTGTGATATCCAGAATCAATATGGTAATTTTTAACCCAATAATTATTACGAAAAAAATACTTTAGCTAATCGATATTTTTTTTGACTCTATCATAATTCCAGAATAGTTTTAGTTGTGGGAATAGCTATTTGTGTATTAAGAGCGCAAAGTGATACATTGCCGCTCCGAGCAAGGAGATGGACGCGCGACGCGTAGCGGAGCGCGGCTACCTTACGAGAGCGGCAATCTCACTTTGCACTCGAATTACACACAAGATTTTTTCTACAACCGCAGATTTTAGAAAAACATGAGTTGTATTGAAATAGATATTTTTATTTTCGATGACGATCTTCGAATACGCGTTGTTCATGAAACTGTTGACATAATCTGTTAAATGCTGTTCAGTAATTTAGATTGGGAGAAGTTGACAAAAGGGGTGACATCTAGTAACGCATTTTGAACTTGCATAGCGGTGAACAACAACAAATATTTGGTTATAATTAACCCTACTTGTATTTCTCAGTTTTAATTTCATTATCATTTCATAAAAGAAGTGTTCTTAGTTATACATCTTTAATCCATTATGTCGTTCAATGCCCACTGTGCTGTCAAATGTCGCAGAAACTTTTGACATTTTTCTAATATGGTTTCCATATTCAGCGAGCGACAAAGTTACTTTACCGCTCGGCGAGCGACAAAGTAGACTCCGCGGAAAAGTGACACTTTGCGCTTCCTTTTTGATGCGCAAACATGGTACTTTGCGCTCGGTTGTAGAAAAAGTTATTTTGTGATGATTACTAAGTGATTCTTATTTAACCGATGTTGGAATTTCATCTTTGCCGCTCCGCCCACTAATTCGTATGAAAAAAACAAGTATGTAATTGATTTTTGTGAAACCTAGTTGTCTTAGAAATTTAATAATAACAAGAAGGTTGAATGGAACACTTGGCATCGTCCAGGAAATAGGTAGCGAAAATATAGTTGGACATTCCAATTGATCTCAAAATGTTTGTTTTATTATTTGTAAACGAATGAAACAGTCGGCACCAATAGGTACTATTCTGACATTGGGTGAACAAGAATAACCATGATGGATACATTTTAAAATGGATATTCCAGATACTTCCACTCTTGTGGGTATTATCACCATAAAAACAACTTTCTTCAAATCATTCATCATCAAAATAGTTTTTAGAAAGTCATGATTGAGAACGTATCTTTTTCGTAATTTGAGTTAAAGATAAATACATATTTTAAAACCGGAAACAAAAGCTCAAAAACAATATAAGCATTCGAAATTGCCGCAGAAATATAACTGCGACAGAAACCTGCAGATGGCGCTCTGTACGCTGATGTAGATTACTGTTTTACCATATCCTGTCACGTGGTTTATGTGGTCATCCAAACAACCATTGTTGGCGCCACTTTATAACGTCAGAGTGTTTTGTCATTTTTATCATTGCAGTTTCCATTATATTGTAGGTGTTATGTGGGCTTCATCTCAGGAAAAAGCAAAACATGGTGTTTACAGACAATCAGTTTAAATTGAAGTTATTTTTGTAATCCTTATCTCAAATATTATAAACATCAGCAAAATTTCCACGAGTTTTCCGTTAAAAAAAAACTAAGCGGACGCAGTGAGAAGATGCTACAGCATGTTGAAGAATATACTATGGACTTGAAGTAGATGCTTCACACAGTATAGTATATGCTTCGACGTTAAGTATATATTACCGGAACTGAACAAATGCTACTTGATCAAGCAGATACTGCGAAGAAGATGTTTAAATTTGGAGTATTAGCATTTACTTCGTTTTTATTCATACCACTCAGTATCTTCTTAAAATAGAAGATTCTACTGTAAGAAGTCGGTACTTCAAGTTGTGGTGGATAGTGGATACTTAAGTCGTATCCACGACGGTGCTTCTCGGTGAAGTAGCGTCGGCAAAATTTGAAAGTATCTACTTCGGAATAAATAGAGTTAATTCTTAGTTTTGGAGAATCTACTACCTAGACAATACTGATACTTTTAGAATTAGCATGTACTTCGTTTTTATTCATACCACTCATTTGGAAAAAAAAATTCTACTCTAAAAAAGTTTTCCGAAAATTTAAAAATCCCATCATCTCATTCCGCTCTCTATTTACTGAAAAATTCCTTGTCTGATCTTTTGAACAAATACGATCTTATTTTAAAAAACACTTGTGAGGTCGTTACAAATTGTAATTTCAATTCTTCCGCTTGGTCATTTTGTGAGTTACCTGTAAAATTTGGAGGCTTAGGAATACGCGACATCTCATCTTTATGCCTTTCTGCTTTTATTGCTTCAAATAATGACGTTGCATATATTATTAAAGCTATTCTTCCCTTATATATTCAAAACTCACCAGATCTATGTTTTTATGAAGCTTCTCAAAACTGGTCAATTCTTTGCGAAAATGAAATTTCACCGACTAACTTCTTGAAGCAAAAAGACTTGGATGAAAAACTTTGTAATTTTTTCAGACAAAATTTTGGAAAACACTATTGATCTTAAAGATAGGGCCCGAATCCTCGCCCTTCAAGAAAGAGAAAGTAATGTTTGGCTTGATGCTCTTTCCTCTTCCTGTTTAGGTAATCATCTTGATGATACCTCTTTTCGAATTTCTATCGCTCTTCGCAATGGGTTACCTGTGTGCGAATCTCATACCTGCTCCTGTGGTGAAACTGTTCTTCCAAACGGTCTACATGGCCTTTCCTGCCGGAAAACTGCAGGTAGATGGTCTCGGCATAGTTGCCTCAATGATTTAATAAAACGCGCCCTGGTATCTGCAGATATTCCTGCTATTTTAGAACCTCCTGGAATTTGTAGGTCCGATGGTAAAAGAGCCGATGGACTTTCACTGATTCCATGATCTAGAGGAAGACCATTGGCGTGGGACGCAACTTCCTCTGACACCATGGCAGCTTCTTATCTGAATTCAACCTCAAAAAAAGCTGGTGAAGCAGCAAAACACTCTGAGCAAGTCAAAATTCAAAAGTATTCTGAAATTTTTTCCAATTATTTGTTCATCCCTTTTTGTGTTGAAACTTTTGGAACATGGGGAGAAAAAATTATTCGTTAAAGAACTTGGTGCCAACATTTACTCGTCAACTCACGAGCCTAGATCCTCTTATTTTTTGATGCAGAGGATTAGCCTTGCCATTCAGAGAGGTAACGCTGCCTTTGTACAGGGTATACTTCCCGACCTACAGCCTTTGGACGGAGTTTTCTATATTTAATGTAATGCCTAGAGAATTAGTTTATTCTTTATGTTTTATATTCAAGTTAATGTATTTAATCGTTTTAATAAATATTGTATTAATTTAATTTAGTTTTTTTATTGTTATGCAGTATAATAAGTCCTTAGACCATTCTGCAGTATATAAAACCTTGGATCTTTATATTTAACTCAGAAAGTTATTACAAAAAAAATTATCTTGCACTTACAACTTTGTTTAAACAGCTGAAAAATTTTAACTTCTGAAACAAGGTTCTATCTGTATTTTGAAGACATAAAAATCATATTTTGTCCTATGTGTGAGACATAAGTAATGTTATTGATTAATTTTCATTAATGACTCATGACAATATACTTCATTGAGTAATATCAATGTCTAGAAATAACCCCAACTCTCTATAGCGAGTTGAAAGTTTAGACCTTCATAACGCAAAACTGTAAGTGTGCCAGATGGAACTTTGTTAATCTAACAATAAAGCGTATTATCATTATTATAGACAGTTTTCGTTGCTCCTAAAAATTTCACCGATAGCGGTTACGAAAGCCATAGCGATCATTGATTAACATTGAACTCGATACTACATCGAGTTCAATGTTTATATTCCACCAACTAAGTGTGACATTTGGGGTGGGCACCTCACACATGGAGATTCATTTTTGCCCTGTCTTTTGTACCCCCTTTCACATGTTTGAATTTTTTTTTATGTATTCATGTATATTTGTTTGTTAAAATTTGATCGATCGAATTACGTCTTGGCCTTGTGATTGTATTGTAAGTATATTTTTAGTGTGGATTTGAGGTTAGGTTTTAACATGTTTTTCCTTCTATGTAGCCCTTTTAACTGGACCTGAAGATGGGGTGTAAAGTTTAGACCCTGAAACTGGTAGTCCTTCATTAAACAAATTTATGGAATTGTGAGATTTGACTTATTTTACCTATCATTTTAACCAACTTTACACCCAACACTAAAAAACTTCGGTATCTTTCAAATTAATAAATATAAATAAGATCAAGTTAAATCCACGCTCCACTACGCGATACACTGTTCCGGTCGATTGCCGCCGTTTCACTGGTTTCAGTTAAATTGCTAGGCGGGGAAGGAGATGGGTGTTTTGACGATTCGAGCAATGACCCATTTTCTATTTATTAAGTAAACTTTGGTAACAGTAAGGAACTGGGATGTTAAAATTTGATAGTCCCTTCAGATATCAGATATCAAAGTACGTATGATATTGCTAACATTCTACAGAGTGCGCAAAAAAAAACGTTCAAATATTTTCAATGAAATAGACTGGTACTGATTTTTGCCAAATGGAGCACCCTTTATTTCATGCTTGCAATGTACGTAGCATTCAATTTTGATTAAGAAATGTTACCATTGTCCTATATCTATCTTTAGCCATTTTTGAAATGTTGAGAATGTTGTACCAGACGTGCATACAACTAATGAAATTGTTTGATTTGTTTAAGCGATGTCTCTGAAAAATATATTCCACATTCGCATTGACTTGAAACATTCATGTACTAGGTTTCTCTTTGATAAAAGTGGGATTGAGTCACGTTTGATCCGAAATTCAGAATATTTCAAAAATGGCGAAGATAAGACAATATTGACATTTTTCAATAAAAAACGTGATCTCCTTTTTTGCACACTCTGTAAAATTCTTGAAATATTTAAAAAAGTCGTTCTTGAGATACTTATAACAGACCACCCAGGTGAGTGAATCACCCTGTTGACCAAGCATAAGTGGATAGAATTTCTGCTTTCCTGACACAAATATTCGAAGAAAACCGACTTTAACACGACATTGAACACAATTCCTGGTGATATTTTATCATGTTTGTAAACTGAAATATGGGCGGTTGCTTTGTTGCAAACAATTGACGCATCAAACATGCGTTTTTCTTTGCGCACTTATACGGCTCAAAAAAGTCCCCGCCCTTATAATTTTTGAACCGTTTCATATATGAGAACGAAACTTAGACACACCATGAGAACATTCTGCATTTTTTGACATATAGGTGACAGCTGAAAATGTCAAAGTGACAGCTGGGCGCCATTTTGAATGAAAACATTCAATCGGAAAGAGGGGTCGAGTGATACCTTATTTTGAACGCCCTTTGACCCTGATTATAGATATAGACCGTCAGATAACGACATATTTTGCTAAATGATTTTCTCGCTTTAGGGATTTTAACTACTGTAAATTATGCCAGTTTTGACTTGAAAAAAAAACAAATTTTAGCGGCCGCAAGTGTGCATTGGATACCAAAAATCTCTTCGCAATATTGCCCGACCGGTAATTTTTTCTCAACGACAGACCTGCTTATGGAAAATTTTTGCCAGGTTCTTGATGATATAATTATTCATTCTGTTGACTGCCATGAGCGAAAAAATGCATCAGCAACCGAGTATTCTTTTACAAGATGGTGCCTTTATTTCAACCATATAAGTTCGTGCAAACCTTTTATGGCACTGGTTTTTTAGTCTTAGATTGTTATATTATTTTAATGTGACGAAACGCCATACACGAGAGATTGAAAAGAAAATAACTTTTTCTGCATAAGGAAAAACCAACAAACAAAAAATTGAAGTAGGTGACAGCTATAGGTTTGTTTGTTATCCTCCACCATTGCGCACGAATTTACACTTTTCTACACTGCGGCGTTTGTTACGCGGTAAGTGCAAACAGTTTAGCGTGCTTGTTATATCAGTATTTATTGAATGTACTAACGCGTTTGGTGAATTTCCTTTGAACTGATAGACACCAGCAAACACACCTTATGTTTCTAAGTATGTGAATCTCGTGAGTAGACTTATGACCGATTTGCAGATTTTCCATTGCAAGTATACATCATGAAGGATATGATAAATCAAGAAACTCTAGAATAATTTTGATGAATGAATAATTCTTTCTAACGATTTGAGCTAAGGATGCAAAGTCCTGCCGTGGGACTCTGTAACGAAAAGCGATCTATCTCTTCGCATAAACATCGGTCGTTACTTGAATCAGGTGAAGTGAATAATATGGGCCAGCTGTTGCTTGACGGCTATTTTGGAGTCCCTACGCTGGGAATGCATAAAACTATTCCATCTACACCCAGTTTCTGAACCACAAGATATCTATCTATTCGATAAGTCTATTGATTGGATAAACAACCATACTTCAACAATATGTCACCTTATCGGATCCGTAAGTTAGTGTCAAATATTGAGAAGCTGGGCACTAGTCACATTGAAAAAGTCATTTTCAACTGTTGCGTAGAATACCTCTACCTCTCTTCCGAACAAATAGAAGTCGTAACAACTCTCTTTGGATGAACAAAACCAATGAAATATCTAGAAAAAATCATTTATTTGTATATAAACAACGTTATCGACCATACATTCTTTTAACACTCAAGTTGTCTCTGGCATTTAAGCTGATAATAACTTTGGCAGCTTGAGTTTATACAGCAAGTTATAAACTTAAATGCTAAAATAACTTGATCATTTCAACAATTTTGATTCTTCAACTAATAATGTTGAAGAGTAAATATTTCTGGAGAAAAATGTCAAGATCTCTATTCTTGATTGAATCATAAAAAGTTACGCTTGGTAACTGATTTATAATGTAGATGTATTGGTTTTTGTGTCCAGAAATTTCTATATTAAACATGTTTGAATTGTATTCAATATAACAGCTCCTTACAGGAATGTTCAGGACATAAATAATAAACATTGAAAAATAATATAGAATACAAAATAACAAAAATATTATTTTAGATTATACAAATAAACATAACACACTGATGCAATATATCACAATATTATACTCAAAGTAATTCTTTCAGGTTCTGAATGGACTTTCTCAGAAGATCTTGTTGGGTGCGAGCATGTTTGCTTTCTAACTCTGCTAGTTCAATTAAACTGAAAATGAAAGTTGATCTAATCATCGATTAAATACATGTGAAAAACCGTGACCGTTTTAGTAAAAATAGCATGAGAAGGATTCAGCAACAAAAGACGTCTAATTGGAAGAATATAGTGAATAAAAGCATGTTCAAAAATAAACTATTCGTTAAAATTGTCCAATTATTAATTATTTTGTAACAACTCTTTTTCCCTATTCAAAGTGCAGATTAACCAGTTTTCATACCTTTTTCGAAAAGCATGTAGTCGCCTGGTTTTAAAATCCAGAAGTTCCTCCTTGGCTTGAGCAGAGATAGCTTCGAATTGTTCACAAGCGGCAGATTGTGCTGATTCAGCCTGAATAGATAATCTTAAGTAGATAGTACGAAGTATTGGGGGTATGATGGTGCTTTCACCTTTACTACGCATGCATGTGAGTAAATGGAAAAAAGGATGCCAACCCGGCAATGATTGTTCAGTAAACAAACAAAAAGCACAATTCGTTTGATGCAAGGTGATGAGAGACACATGCTTCAAATACTTAGTGTGGAAATACAATTATCCAAAACTTTCCATATAATATACTGAGTATCAAACGTATTTCGTTTGAGACGATGAAGTATACTCAGTGACATAGAAAACGCAGCACCCATTTATTTTCCAATAGCTGACCCGGCGACTGCATACTGCCTCATAATCAATAAATGTTGTGCTAAATGAACTTGTTTCACAATTTTTCTTTTTTTTTATATTTCCGAAGTTTAAATAATTATTCTGTTATTTGGGGCGATAACAAACATGAAAAACCATTAAAATCGTCCCAGCACACGTACGGCAATTATAGAGATAATTAGCGCGCCAGAATAAAAAAAAATATTTTTGAAAACTATTTCGACAAGGCACTAATGCTTTGTACACATCCAATGTCTTGTCTGCATTCACGGTATCGACTCCACCCAATATATGAGTGAATGATATGTGCCTAAATATTGCGCTTTCATTTCAATGTGTTCATGCCACACGCAGTAGCATGCGTTCTTGTTTATTTATCGAAACTTTTTTTTCAAGATGGACTGCCAAGACGGACGGACGAGTCGAGATTTATTTTTCTTCTCCTTGGAGATTAGTAACTACAACTTTCCGAGAACCCAATTTTGTTCAATATTTTTTGCTAACGGATAGTTTTTGTGAGAGCTACAAAAAAAGTGCCTCCGAGTTCCACTCTTCGTTTTCATAGTTAGACAGGGTCATTATCTTTATGACTATAAAAAATATTGCGTCCCCAACTGTCCATCCTCTGATACATGCGATTTTTTCATAGATGCTGATTAGGCTTTCCCCACAAACACTCGGAATTGATGAATCAATTTTTTACGAAATAAGACACCTTGTCAATAAAAAAAAAATTGTAGACATTTTCATCTATTTCATCACTTACAAGATTTCAACTGAATCGACGCGAAATAAGTAGCTTTGGTTGAAACAGTTATTTTTGGCGCGCTAAATAGAAATAATTATCGTATGTGCAGGGGTGCGTTCACAATTGTTAACCCGGAACTTTCGTCAAATGTCTGTTTCATCTGACAGATGATGGATGGTAAATTATCCTTGTTCACGATTATGGAGGACTATAACAAGGAGACGAATCGACATACGAATATCCCTGAAATTCTGTCCCTCTTTTTCGTTAGTTCATTTGAGGGCGCTGTTGCTAGTAGGGCTTTTATTTATTCATTGTCATGGTAACGTTTATTGCTTGTCAATAATTTGTCAAGATACTTTTATCACATTTTCATTAATTTTTTCCAAATTTCCACTCCACATTCCACATGCAGTGCATTCTCTATAAGGCAAAAAATTGAGGATGAATCGTCGCAGCATCGTGTTTCAAGCCCATGGTTTGTTCAATGATGACTGTTGTCAATGAAGGATATGAGGTCACTCAGTTACTCTATCAATTGATGCAATCAAACAAAAAAATATGAAAATTCTAGAAATTTCAGAATTATGTATAACAAATAATATATTTATGATACCTTTTATCATCAAATAGTGAGAGTTTTGATGCAACCTAGCTAATAAAAATTGTTGCATTCTGATACAGTATTCGTAACGTTGTTTCAATTATGTTGCCTAGGTGACATTTTTGTTTGACATCAAATCACTAACGACTCTTCGCCATCTGGGAGTAACAATTGAACCTGAATTACGATTTGAAACCAGAGCGCGTATTCTGTAACTTCATAGAGTAGAAATTTCTTTCTATAAAGAATAGAGAGGAAATTTCTTTCTATTCCTTGAACCTATTCTATACCATTCTCTCTATGACAGGTCGGGTATGCTCGGTTATAGAAATACGTGTATTATCCAATTTGAAAACGTTGAACTCTTTCTAGGGGAATTTGGGGTATCTTTTCGATTGTGTTGGCAACATTGTGTATTTTCCAGGTTTTGCTAGGTTACCTATGTTATTATTTATATTTTTATTCGATTCATTCGAATTTATTTGTGGATTGTGAATGGTATAGTGGATTCTTTATGGAGAATGGTGTTTGTCATGAAAGTTTGAGTTTTGATTCATACAGTTCTCGTTTCCGCCTGCGTTTTGATTCGAGCGTTGTGCAAAAAACCCAAGAGCCCCCAATATTCTTATATGGATAAGAACTAGGGCTGCCAGACCTCCCGATTTAGGCGGGAGTCTTATTCCGATTTCTTACTGTCCCTCCCGCTTCTGGAACAAAGTCATAATACTCCCCCTTTTGACTAAGAACTCCCGAATAATCCCGAATCTTTGGATTTTTCCCCAAAATCGACTTATTTTGGTCTCAGAAATATGTGGTGAGATTTTGTAAAAACTTTTTACTGTACCACGTAAAATACCTATACCTGATTTGTTCAAGATTAGTGATTTTTGTACTTATTTTCAAATTTTATTCTGATTTTTTTTGTAAAGTTCTTGATTAAGTAACCATTAAAGTTTATGATATTTCTAGATATATCTTCTTATTACAATAAAGCCAAGATTTTTTCTGTGACGAACTTCTCTTCAACAATCAAACCTCTCGCCTCCCGCTTTTTATTTTTGAAAATCTGACTAGCCCCGTTATCCATATGGGGAGTGAGATCACGAATAAGACCTTGTACTAACTCACAACCGTAATTAGTTTTGCCGTTCTTCATCTTCTACCCTGTTGTATGAAATGTAATAACAATGGGTCCATATAAGTTCTAATGAACATAATTTAACACGGCTAATCGTTCACAAAAACTACTCCAACTCCCAGTACTCCCTCTGAAACTTGCTTCATAACATTCAAATTTCAAATACATAAATAAATATAAATAGCCTCATGATTTGAAAAATGTTAACAAACCCCAACAAAGATAAAAATATATTCAATAATGTGCATTAAAAAGAGACAGGGCTAATAGAAACATCATAGCAAGACCCAAAATGGTCTTTCTATTCCTCTCTACCGAACGATGCGTTCGGACGACACGGCCGTTGTCGACGTTCCTACAGAATCGGGTAGTATCATAGAAAGAGTTTATAGAAAGAAATTTCTTCTCTATGACGTTACAGAATACGCGCTCTGGACCACTTTTATGCATTTCGATTACTCTCCTAGTTACAGTCCTCCATATTCACGATTGTTCGACTTGTTGTTTATCATAACCTTTAAAATTTGAAAACGTTATGACTGTTATGGTCATTGAATAATAATACAACCATTTTTGTTTTTGTTTTCTTAGCTTACAATTTTTTACCTTCGATTCGGTTTAATAATACCATTTATCCATCGTCTGGCATAATTGGAAGATTGGTATCCGCATCTAGCATAAGATTGTGCGATTCTAACGACATAATATTCATTTTTTATTTAGATTATCACCAGCCCCAATGTATCAACGATCAGCAGAGTGGTTTGTTGTTTTTAGTTTTTGGTTAGGATCACACATGTCAATTTGTTTGTACACACAACGCAAGCGCGACAAATCTTCACCAGCTAAAAAGTGGGTTGACAAATTGATCGCCCGGAGAGTTACCCGAATTGTGAATGAGTTTGAATGTTACTCGGCGAGAATTGTGAACAGACGGGAAAGGTCGGAGCGTCGTCGGACGATCGCACGGCGACGCTCTGACCTTCCCCACAATTCTCGCCGAGTAACATTCAAACTCATTCACAAGTCGGGTAAATATTCTCCGAGCGATCAACTTTTCAACCCACTTTTTAGCTGGTGAAGATTTCTCGAGCCTGCGTTGTGTGTACAAAATTGCCATGTGTGATCCTAATCAAAAACTAAAAACAACAACCCACACGGCTGATCGTTGATACATTAGGGCTAGTGATAATTTAATTAAAAAATGAATATTATGTCGTCAGAATCGCACAATCTTGTGGTAGATGCGGATACCAATCTTCCAATTATGTCAGACGATGAAAAATTGGTATTATTAAACCGAATCAAAGGTAAAAAATTGTAAGCTGAAAAAACAAAAACTAAAATGGTTGTACATATTATTATTCAATGACCATGCCATAACAGTCATAAAACTTTCAAATTTTAAAGTTTATGATAAACCATAACAAGTCGAACAATCGTGAACGAGAATAATTTACCAGATGAAACTGACATTTGACGATAGTTCCGGGTTAATGATTGTGAACGCACCTTAGCGGCTCTTTAGTTAGGATGACATGTTAAATATCTGAAAACATTTCTGGAGTTTTTTTTATGTTTAAACCGAAAACGTATCTCTGGTTACAAAACTTCGAATCTCAAATAGAACCTACATATCTAACTTGAGCAAAATTCTTTGGAAAATAACAAAATAACCTCCCTTGGTCAATTTTTGTTAAATTTCTCAATCAAACTCCAGATAAGAACCTACTGTATTGGCCGTAAGTGGATCATTGACGTAAAATTCGAGAAAACTTTGGCCCTACGTCAGTTATCACTCCCATTTTTGAAGAAATCACAAAAGGTGGGTCATAGTTCTAGATTTTATATCTGGACTACCCTTTGTTCAATTATTGTGAATTTTTCAGGAAGTACATACATAATTTTTGTCTCTCCCTCTAATGAAGCTAGCCATTTTTATCAAAAACTACACGGAAAAAAAAATTGAGAAGTTTCCTTTTTTTAACGTAAAAAAGGGCGTAAAAAATCGCCAGGACACGCGATTTGACGAATTGAAGTTTTTTATTAACTGATGTGGGGTCAAAATTTTCTCAAATTTCAGGCCGATGATACACTTATGGCCAATACTGTACAAAATATCTTATTTGAAATCCTTTGGCAAATAACAAGACTATGCAAACATAACCTCACTATGTAATTTAAAAAAAAACATGATCAAATAACAAATATAGAACTTAAATATCTAATTTGAACAAAATCCTTTGGAAAATGACAAAATTATGCAAACATAACCTCACTTTGTACATTTTTGCTCACTTTCTTTATCGAACACCAAATCAGAACCTTCAAATCTGATTTGAACAAAATTCTTTGGAAAATAACAAAACTATGAAAACATAACCTCACTGTCATTTTTTTTTTACAAAATTTCAATCAAATCCCAAATAGAACCAACGTATCTGATTTGAAAAAAATCCTTTGGAAAATCACAAAATCAGGTAAACATAACCTCACTTGGTCAATTTTTGTTGTATTTCTTAATCAAACACGAAATTAGAACCAACATTATATTTTATTCCTTATCCTTCAAGTCTAAGATACGGTATCAGAAATATTACCCTCATCTGTTATTTGATTGTGGTGAAGATTATATGTTAGATAATTTGTTCATCGATAAATCCCGCATGAGTTAGTTACCTAGCAAACATCACGGACCTTAACTATTGAACAATACTTACCTGGATTAATTTTTTTTTATCAACTTCCCTCATTCGTTATAGATAAAAATCGATCATAAGTCGAAAAAAATTTTCTCAAGGAATTGGAAAAATATAGGTTGCCTACTTTCCTTTGGGTACAACTATAAGGTTGCCAGGTACAAACAGGTGGACAGGAGTTGAAAATATATCCTCTTCTGTTATTCAATTGATTTAAAAAAAAGCTTATTTAATTCCCCATCGAACAGTATAAGGTTGCCTGATCAAAAGTTAAATTTTAATTTTTGATTTCTTCAAATAACTTTTGAAAAAATCAAGTTATTTGGTTGAAATTTGGTATATGAGAGTGGTTTGACACGCAAAATTCAAATCTTGCCTTGGTATGATTGTTACCAGTAGGGGGCGCCACTTACACACCTTTTCACTCATTCAAATACGCATAACTTTTTGGCAGACACCCGTACTTTCTTTTTTCTTTAAACGTCAGTAAAACGGGCATTGTTCGACTAAGTATCGGCCGCAAAGTTTCACTTTTCCTCCGCCGGAGGGGAAGTAACCATGACAACGAAAACGTCAGCCTGGCGCCGCCGCCCGAAGCTATATTCATGGCGAATTGAAAACATGTTTTTGCATAAATTATAAATTTGTCGACATTTGAAGAAAAAATAGCATATTTTATTTGGAGGTAAAGTTACTTTTCCTCCATATAAAATAATATACTATTTAAATTGAAAAAGTGTTTTCGCCGCCCTTTTTACACAAAAAAGATATACCTTGTAGATGTGGCTGAGAGTAACCTTTTTCAAGATATTTACTCTTAAAGCATGCAATGTGGTTTTCAATAGCAAATTTTGAAAATGAACATAGGGGGCTTTGAAAACGGCGTTATCATGGTAATTTTGACAGTTTGATTTAATGCTCAATGTTTCTTGATAAAAAGAAATTGATGTAATTTCATATTTTTTTCAACGGTTTTTATCATTTTTGTATTATTTTTTCATTTTTTCCATCTTTTCTTTTTTCTAATATACCGTATCTCGTACTGATAGGTGGCTTTGAAACCGCCGTTGTCATGGTAATTTTGAGAAGTGACTCAATATTCAATTATTCTTATTAAAAAAAAAACAACAAAAAATGGAAAAAATAACACAAAAATGATAAAAAAGCTCGAAAAAAACTGTTTTTTTTATCAAGAAACATTGAACATCAGACTGTGAAAATTACCATGATAACGCCGTTTTTATAGCCCCTCATGTTTATTTTCAAAATTTGCCATTGAAAACCACATTGCATGCTTTACTTAAAGTGTAAATATCTTGAAAAAGGCTACTTCCAGCCACATCTACAAAGTATACCTTTGTGCAAAAAGGACGAAAAAAACACTTTTTCAATTTAAAAAGAATGTACGGGTGTGTACCAAAAAGTTATGTCTATTTGAATGAGTGGAAAAGTGTATAAGTGGCATCCCCTACCAGTGATAACCATACCAAGGCAAGATTTGAATTTTGCGTGTCAAACCACCCTTATATACCAAATCTCAACCAAATAATATTTTTTCAAAAGTTATTTGAAGAAATCAAAAACTAAAATTTAAGTTTTACATTCGGCGACCATGGAACACACTTTTGATCAGGCAACCTTATACTGTTGGATAGGGAATAAAATAAGCTTTAAAAAAAAAAACAATCGCATAACAGATGGGGGTATATTTTCTACGCCTGTCCACCTGTTTGTACCTGGCAACCTCATAGTTGTACCCAAAGGAAAGTAGGCAATCTATATTTTTCCAATTCCTTGTGCAATTTTCTTTCGACTAATGATCGATTTTCATCAATAACAAATGAGGGAGGTTGATCAAAACAAATTAATCCAAGTAAATATTATTCAACAGTGAAGACCCAAGATTTTGCTAGGCAACCCATGCGGGATTCATCGATGAACAAATTATCTAACATATAATCTTTATTTTAATCAAATAACAGATGAGGGTATATATTTCTAACACCGTATCTCGTACTATTTAGCAAATAACAAAACTATGCAAACATAACCTCAGTATGTCATCTTTTTTCATTTTTTTTTAACAAATCTCAAATAGAACCTATAAATCTAATTTGAACAAAGTCCTTTGGAAAATAACAAAACTATGCAAAGGTTATGTTTGCATAATATTGTTATTTTTCAAACGATTTCGTTCAAATAAGATAATATCATTCACTATGTCAATCTTTTTCAATTTTAATCAAAGGCCTAAAAGACTAGAGGTTGCGAAAGACATGTATTTCTCATCCATCCGCAGACGCATTTCGCTGTATCATAGCTCATCGGTACGGCTAGGATCTTTTCTCCAATTCTTCGTTACTTTTTCCAATTTTGTTGACAGAACCTTATATTATATCTAATTCAAATCAAATCAGCTTTATTGTCAAAAACCATGTTTCATAGACAAAGCATAGGTAAAAAGAAAAAAAACATGTTCTGATTCACAGAAAAAAATAACAAATATGGACATTTTGGTATTTGAGCACTAACAACACTAATAACGTTAGGGAGTATAAAATAGATAAGAACAATAGGACAGTGGAAACTATAGTCTATCCTAAAAAAATTCTCAAGGCTATAGTATGCCTTATTTGCCAGTTGGGTTTTCAAGGTTTTTTTTAAATCTAGGAAGAGACTGAAGAACTCTGATTTCTAACTTTTCTGAACGTCGAATGAGGGATTGGAAGATGAAGAGAGTGATTCCGGCGTGTATTGTATCCATGATCGCCTCTGGACAACTCGTTTTTTCTAAAAAAGACTAAGCATGAGCTCTCAAGGATGTATATGCATGTCAGTGTGAGGATTCCCGAACGTTTAAAAATGGATCTACATGAATCTCTTCCCGCAATACATCCCAGACATCTGATAGTTTTTTTCTGGATGATAAAAAGAGCGTTCAAATCCCGTATCGTATGTGTGATTCGACCAGTGCGTGAAACACAATCCTGCCCATTCCAGGTCCAACCTCTGACACCACCGCCCTAACCGCAAAGCAGCCGGAAGCTAACTTCTTGCCCAGGGATGTGACATGTGAAGTGAATTTGAGATCCCTATCTATAAAAAGCCCAAGAAACTTTACACGATGTTCTAACAATGTGATATTTTCTACACAGAGGTTAGTGATGTCACACTTAAAGCTCATAACCTCGATGTTCAATAGAAGTTGATTTGAGTCAAACCAATCCTTCACGGTTTTTATATCTTCAGCCACAGTTGCAGACAGAACGGTGGCGTTATCATCGCTCCAAAATATTGTTGTATCATCGGCAAACATTGTGAGTCTCCCTTTGATGTCCAAGTGAGCCAGATCATTAACATAGATGAGAAATAGGATTGGACCCACAACTGAGCCCTGAGGAACGCCACATTCAACATCTCTCTGCTCAGATGACTGCTGCAGCCGCCTCCTCTACATTGAACACTGTATAAAGCTAATGAAAAAGATTGTATATCGCATATCGTGTGCTTGATTTTTCAAAAAAGGCATATTGCTCGGAACACAGAATCCTAGATCCCTCCAAAAACGAGAGCATTCGTTTCTTCACCAGCTTCTCGATGATTTTTGATTGTATTGACAGTAGTGGTCTAAAGTTGGAAGGTTCTTCCATGCTCCCAGCCTTGTGCAGTGGAACGATTTTTTTCTATTTTCAGGCATGAAGAAAATTCTCCATTCTCCCAAGACCATTGATACTGGCTGGATCGCATTAATTTCAGTTTTCAAATGACCCCATAAGAAAAAGCATACAGGATCAAATCTGGAGAGCGTGAAGGCCACTCAATAGCTTATTTTCTTCCAATATCCATTGTCCTGGAAAAGTTTGGTCCAAATATCGACGAAAAAAGCATAGGATAGTGGAGTGGCGCACATCTTGCGATGGAATTTTTTTTTAACTCTAATTATTAACCTCTGTAATAGCTTTGATCGATAGTAGTGGCGTAGAACTCGGGGGTTATAATCCAAATAGAAACACCTTCAAAATAAGGTATCACTCGACCCTTCATGCCATTTGAAATTTTGGGGGTCCGTGTCGCCTTTGCCTTCATAGGGTGAAAATGCCAAAAAAATGGTTTCTCCTTAAATCAAAAATCTACGGGTCCGAGAATTTTTTCTTAAATGTTTCGAGGCACCCAAAATTTGCTCTTTTTTCTTCTCAAATGATCACCCTGTATTTAAGGCATTTAAAAGTGATTCTTGAGTATATGCTCCCAACATCCATTTCTCGAAAGTAAAAAGCTGTATGGAGAATTCAAAATATTCAAATACTGGAGTGACGTTCCCTCCAAAAACTTCAGAACAAAACAAAAGGACAAGATCTGAATCAACCCCAGAACAAAATGAAAATAAGAAGAGAATATGTGATACTAATGATAAAAATTCTTTTCTGGGATTTCTTTCTACAGATATGAAAGATAAAGACCCAGGAGAAATAGACAATGAGTTATTAGAAAAGATTATTGGAAATCTGGAAAATATTGAAGAAGTAATGAAACGCAAAAGTGGATCTGGTAACCCAATTTTCCCCATAAAGGAACAATATGAAGTAGCTAACTCCACGTCACAACTACTGAAATTAGTCTCAAGAATGGTTTACAAAATTGGAGTCCTGGAGAAAGACACTATAATTCTCAAAGGAGCCCCAAGATTGACATCAGATAAGAATCACATGCCACAGACATTTGCATCAGTTGCAGCCACATCTTCTTATGGAAACTCTACTCCTCGACCTCTACCAGTAGAGAAAACTGCATGGTCCACTCCTCCAGCAGCAGCGAATAAAATAGAAACCTTAATAAAACTCAAGGATGAAGATGACTCCAAAATAGTTTGGAAGAAGATTAAAGAGAACTTAGTTGGTGTTGATATTGACGACAGCTTCAAAAACATCAGACAGCTCAATCAGGGTTCAATTGTAGTTGAAAGTTACACAAAAGGCCAACAAGAGAAACTCAAGAAAGCACTTCAGGGAAATAACAATTTCCAAATGAAGGAACAGGGCAACACTAACCCTATGTTTATGTTGACGGGCGTGGACAAAGAATACTCCCAAGAAGAATTTGTTAATGAACTTTTACAACCAAATCCTGAAGTAAAAAGTCTTAGTAGCAAGGAAGAACTGAAAGGAGTGGAAGTTGTGACAAAAAGGACCTGCAGAAACCCGGAAAAAGAAAATTGGATTCTACGAGCTCCACCAAAAATTGCTAAATGGTTTCTAAAAAGAGAGAAAGTCAACTTTGACTTGGTATCCACTTATGTTCAAGAATATCTGCCCTTGACAATGTATTTCCGGTGTTCAGGGTTTGGGCATATGGCTAAATACTGCAAAAATAAGGAGAGTTGTTACAAGTGTACTGCTGAGCATAAGGTTGAAAGCTGCAACGAGACATCTTTCAGATGTCGTTACTGCGATCTACTGGGTTAATCAAGACAAGTCTCACTCAGTCAGAAATCCAGATTGTGCAGCATATCAAAGAAAATTACAAAGAGTGAGGTTGTCAACAAACTACAATGAAACCAACGATTTTTTACAGCCAATCTAAAATCAGGGAAAACATCAGACACTGCAACACATCTCTCACGTGGAAGAAAGTTTAGTTTTGGACACACTCATCAAAATCTACGTTCAATCCGTAATTCTGTTGAACTCTTGGAAGAACTGGTCTCAGAAAACACCAACACCAATATACTATGTTTCACTGAACACTGGCAAACTGACGCTCTACTGAAAAACTATAACATGAAGGGTTTCAGATTAGCTACTAGCTTCTGCAGGAGTGAAAAAGAGAAACATGGAGGCAGTGCTGTTTATATCAACAATAACATCAGATCGTCCACAAGAAAGGATATACATGGATTGTGATTGGAAAATCATTTTGAATGTTGCGGTTGTGATTTAAAGATTCATCAAAACAAAATCCTGGTTGTTTCAATATATAGGCCCCCTAAAGGTGATATAACTATCTTTATGGATAAGATGGAACAGCTTCTCACTCTTTGTGGGAGATTCAGAGGTATACTTATGGTAGCTGGTGACTTCAACTTTGACATGTTGTCTCAGGAGAAGAACACAACAGTTCCTGTCTCCCATTGGATCTTTCAACCTGAAGCAGACCATTTTTGAACCCACGAGAATAACATCTGACAGTAAAAAGTGTATTGATAATATCTTCACGAACCATATGGACATATCCACATCACTTCTGCATATCCACATATCAGATCACACCGCCCAGAAACTACTTATTCACATTGAAGAAGTATCTTCAAGGAAATACAAGGTGCAGAGAAATTTTCTGGATTCCAATAAAGACAAGTTCAGGACAAATTTGATGAATATTAACTGGCAACATCTCTATCAACTTTAAACTTCGCAGGTGAATCCCCAGTGGGACTTCTTCTCCTCCATTATAGCAAGGGAATTTAATAACTGCTTTCCTTTAATGAAGAAGCAAATAAAAAACCTGGGTAACAGTAAATACGTTCAGAATATTCCGGAAATAAGGGAATGCAAAAAACAGTTAGACATACTTTACTCGCAGAAAAGGAGAAACAATGCATTTAAAGATCTGTACAATGAGAAAAGGGGAGAATACAACAAAACACTATTGAAACATAAACAGAACAACTACTCCTGGAGATTGAAGAACTTTGATAATAAGACTAAATGTACATGGAAAATTGTGGAAGAAATAGTGGGAGAACATGGAAACAAGGACAGCACCATAGAAAGTGATACCGATTCTTTGGTAAATAGGTTCAATGACCACTTTGCTAGTGCAGCTCTAGAACTTCTATCAAAAGTGGATGAAATCCCATTTACAGCTAAAGTACCTGACTACCATACTACGATTACCCTGAATCTGACAGATGAGGAGAAGTGACCACTATTGTCAAAAGGATGAAGAATAAGAACAGTTCTGGAGATGATCAGATGTCAATGGACATGATAAAATCAATCCTTCCAGCTATTATTAAGCCTCAAGTACATATATTAAATAATTCCATAACATCTGGGACTTTTCCGGATAAGCTGCAACTGGCCCTGGTTGTTCCTGTGTTCAAGAATGGAGATGTGAATCAAATTGATAACTATCGTCCAATTAGCTTGCTCTCAAGTTTCTCCAAGATATTTGAACAGAGGATAAGTCAACGACTATTGGAATACCTAAATTGATAACTATCGTCCAATAAGCTTGCTCTCAAGTTTCTCCAAGATATTTGAACAGGTGATAAGTCAACGACTATTGGAATACATGTTTCCAAATCGACTCCTCAACAACATTCAACATGCTTATTTGAAGAGTAAGTCTACACAAACTGCTATCCTTGACTTTACAGACTGCATCATCAAGTGCTTGGAAAATGGCTATGGGACTCTTCTTAGATCTTTCTAAGGCCTATGACCATAGCATCTTATTGAAAATACTGAGCCTATATGGTATTCAAGGTACGGGACTGGAATGGATAAGATCATACTTGTCTGATAGGCAGCAGAGGGTTGAGGAGAGATGGTCACAAAACAATGTCTGACATGACAAGAATCAACATGGGGATACCTCAAGGAAGTTTTTTGTGACCACTTTTATACAGGGTGTTTCCTAAAGATTGGTAAAAAATTCGTTGTGTGATTCCTGGGGTATTTTCATGAAAAAAAGTTCCTATAAACATTTGCCGAAAAATGCTTCCTAAGGGAGCTACGCCCCTTTAAATAGGGCACCCCGAAGACGGTTTTTCCTCAATATTTCCGAAACCTTTCATACAAAAATCATGAAATTTGGTACATCATACAAACTTTTAATGCTGAATGAGAATTTGAGCTCAGAATTTCAAAATCTTAATCAGGGGCGTACCATACTGGCGGGGTTAAAGGTTAAAAGAATCCAATTTTTTAAATGGTATGGTACGCCAGTATGGTACGCCCCTGATTAAAATTTTGAAATTCTGAGCTCAAATTCTCATTCAGCATTAAAAGTTTGTATGATGTACCAAATTTCATGATTTTTGTATGTAAGGTTTCGGAAATATTGAGGAAAAACCGTCTTCGGGGTGCCCTATTTAAAGGGGCGTAGCTCCCTTAGGAAGCATTTTTCGGCAAATGTTTATAGGAACTTTTTTTCATGAAAATACCCCAGGAATCACACAACGAATTTTTTACCAATCTTTAGGAAACACCCTGTATATCATCTACATAAATGACATAACCGAACTATGCTGCTTTAACGAAAATTGCAAAATTGTGAATCATGCTGACGATACAAGTATCCTCCTATGGGATCATAATGCCGAAGCACTGCAAGAGAAAGCAGAAGAATTCATCTGTCAAGCAAAGAAGTAGTTCACAAAAAACAAACTGGTGGTGAACTGCAACAAAACCAATGTCGTCACTTTCAAGACCAAATCAACGAATGTCCTTCCTAAGAAAATCAAAAACGGCAATGACCAAATTATGGTCACAAATCACACAAAATTCTTAGGAATTGTTATCGATGAGAAATTGAACTGGGAGCAACACATCGATTATGTTGTTGGGAGGCTGAACAGAGTGTGCTATTCCATGCGTGTGATAACTACATACATTGACTTTCCAACAAAAAAAATTGTGTACCACTCCAACTTCGAGAGTATCATAAGATATGGAATTAATTTCTTCGGCTGTTCAAAGGAAATTGACAGGGTCTTTCTCTGTCAAAAACGAATATTGAGGATCATGTTGTCGTTAACAGAAAGATGTCTTGCAGAGGTCTGTTTAAACAAAACAATCTACTAATTACCACAGGCATATATATCCAAGAGTGTATTCTGATCTGAAAGGAGTATATTACAGCTGTGCTAAACTGTACAACCATCTACCAGATAAGATCCAGAATATTCCAAGTGATGGGAAAAAAAGTATGGTTTCTTACTGGATATTGAGCCATATACAATTGCTGAGTATTTATCATAAACAGTAATAAATCGTAAAATTGTGCTATATTGACAGTGACAGTACTTTTATTCGTGGACTTGGACTTTGGACATACCAAGTGTTGTGCGGTATTTTGTGGTCAATCATCGCAAGGATGATTGACTCATCATTTGGAAACTGTGCCTTATCCTTAATTGCAACTCCCAGCCATGTCCAACCCCATTGACGTATCAGATGAAAAACCGGCTGGAAGCGAAGTAGCTCAGGTTCGATTAATAAAATTACCACCTTTCTGGAAAGAAAATCTCGCGCTTTGGTTCTCACAAGTGGAAGCTGTGTTTACGATATCCAGAATAACTGCAGACGCTACGAAATTTAAATACATAGTTGCCAATTTAGACGATGACCCGTTACCTTTTGTCTCAGATAAAATTACGAATCCACCTGTACAAGACCAGTATCCAACAATCAAGGACAGACTTATTGGCGCTTTCTCTGAGACAAATGAAAGTAAACTTCGCCGACTTCTCAGAGGAGCTGAATTTCCGGATGAGAAACCATCCAATTTTCTACAACGTCTGAGAAATTTGGCAGGTAATCAATGTAGTGATAGTATTTTGCGTAGCTTGTTCTTGGAGCACCTGCCTGAACATGTACGAGGTATTCTAGCGATTAGTGAGGTTGCTGACCTCACCCGCTTGGCTATGCCGGCAGACAAAATATTAGAAGTTTCCAAACCCAGTATTTTAGCCATTCAAAACGATGTCAACGCCATTGCTTCAACATCTAGTCAACATACTAATCAATCTGATATTTTGAATGATCTAGTGACTGAAATAAATACCCTTTCCAAAAGAATGGAAGACTTGCAACTCCAGGTCAGAGGCAGAAACCGTTCTAGTAGCAGAAATCGCGAGAAGTCACTTACTCGTAACAATAATCAAGGGGGCTATTGTTTTTATCATCAAAAATTTGGCTACAGAGCTCGGTCTTGCCGCAGTCCTTGCTCCTTCAGGATCAATGATCAGTCGTCAAACTAGAGCAGACTTCGAAGTCTGCAAGATAGCAAGCGTCTCCGAAGCCTGCAATGTTACGTCACGCTTGCAAATTGAAGACAAGACTACAGGATTGCTATAACTGGTCGACACAGGTGCTGATATTTCTGTCTTACCCAGGGAGACTGCTAAATGCTCAACAAAAACCAAATCAGAATCCAGTATTAAGTTATATGCAGCAAATGGCTCATTAATTAACACCTTTGGTAGTTCTACGCTCACACTTAACCTGAGATTGAGACGTCCATTTACCTGGACTTTCATTGTGGCAGATGTGACTCATCCCATCATTGGGGCAGACTTCCTCAAACATCATGGCCTGCTGGTAGATCTCAAGAGTAGCACAAGTTGTGCACTCTACTCAACCAACAATTTGTTCAGTTAACGCCCTGCATCCATTTTTTCATATTTTAAAAGATTTTCCAGAGGTTACCAGACCTGTGGGTCTCAAGCCTCCTACCCACGGAGTCCAGCATCACATAGTAACACGAGGACCTCCAGTGGCTGAAAGAGCGCGTCGTCTAGTGGGTGAAAAACTCCAGGCAGCAAAGGCCGAATTCAACCACATGTTGGAACAGCAACTCTGTGAGCCTTCAAAAAGCGCATAGGCAAGTCCACTTCATTTGGTCCAAAAGAAATGTGGTGGCTGGCGAGCATGCGGAGACTATCGACGATTGAACAAAGTCACTATTCCTGACCGCTTCCCAATTCCACATCTGAGAGATTTCACATTTCAACTACATGGCAGCAACGTTTTCTCCACATTGGATTTGTCCAGGGCCTATCACCAAATTCCACTGGCTCTGGAGGATCGACAAAAGACTGCAGTGATAACTCCTTTTGGGCTTTTTGAGTTTAAGGTGCTGACGTTTGGTCTCTGTAATGCTGCACAATCATTTCAGAGAATGATGGACTCTATCTTGCGAGGTTTAGATTTTTGTCACGTCTACATAGATGATATTCTGGTTGCCTCAAAGTCACCGGCCGAACATGAAGATCATCTTCGACAAGTTACTCGAAAATTGCAGCAGCATGGCCTATCTATCAATGTACAGAAATGCTCATTTGTCCAATCAGAAGTTACCTACCTGGGATACACAGTCAACAACAATGGAATAAAACCTCCACCAGAGCGTGTAGAAGCAATTAAAAACTTTTCCAAACCTCAAACAGTTGCGTAGATTTTTGGGTTCCTGGAATTTCTACAGACTCAACATGCCTAAGGCAGCTGAAGTTCATGCTCCATTGGTTGATCTTATTCCAGACTCTTAAAGGAGGGATAAGCGCCATGTGTTGTGGACACATGAAGCAGATGAAGCTTTCAAATGTTGTAAGGAACTTCTTGCAAATGCGGTCCAACTTGCATATCCTGCGCCTGGAGCTCAATTATCACTCCGCTCCGACGCGTCTGACATGGCCATAGATCAAACCATCAATGGTATTACTCAACCTCTAGGACTCTTCACGAAAAAGCTATCCAAAGCTGAAAAATCATACAGTACATACGACAGAGAATTGCTAGCCATTTTCAAGGGGATCAAGTTTTTCAAACACTATGTTGAGGGACGCAATGTGACGGTGTTTACTGATCATAAACCGTTATCATATGCATTCTTTCAGACCTCCGACAAGGCATCTCCCAGACAACAACGACATTTACAATATATAAGTCAATTTACGACGAACATTGTGTATGTTTCAGGGAAATCCAACATCGTTGCTGATGCCTTATCAAGAGTAAATGCAATTCAAATGCCTATCATCGTCTCCACTGCAGAAATCGCCGATCAGCAAACCAATGATGAACAGCTGCAACATCTTCTTGATTCTAATTCTACTTCATTGCAGCTTAGGAAAATTAGAGTTGATAATACCGAGACTACCATTTTTTGTGACATATCAGGAGATAAGATTCGACCCTACATTCCAGTGGTTCTTCGACGGCAGATCTTCGACAATGTACACAATATGTCACATCCCAATGGTCGTACTACAAAGAATCTGATTCGAGAACGTTTCGTTTGGCCACACATGAATCGAGATATAGTACATTGGGCGCAAACTTGTCTGGCATGTCAGAGAAGCAAAATCCAGCGTCACATCAAAAATGCTCCTTTGAAAATAGATATTCCTCGTGAACGTTTTAAACATGTACATATTGATATTGTTGTTATGCCACTTTGCCAGAGCTACCGTTACTGCCTAACGATGATAGATCGTTTTACTAGATGGCCTGAAGCCATTCCTCTCAAAGACGTCACAGCAGACACTGTTATTAATGCATTCTTTGAGGGATGGGTCAGCCGTTTTGGAGCTCCAGAAACTATCACCAGTGATAGGGGCTCCCAATTTGAATCCAAGCTTTTCGGTGCCTTGGTCAAGTTGATTGGCAGCAATCGTATCCAAACTACGGCCTATCATCCGGCGTCAAATGGGATGGTTGAGCGATGGCATCGATCCTTCAAGTCGGCAATAACCTGTCATACATCGAAGGACTGAATCAGCGTATTGCCAGTTGTGCTGTTGGGACTCAGAACCAGTGTTAAAGATGATCTCAAAGCTGGCGTTGCAGAATTGGTCTACGGAACAACACTTCGTATACCTGGTGAATACTTCATCGATGAAGATGATCGTATCGAGCCACAAATCTTTGTTGAAAAGTTTCGAATCATGATACGAAATGTTCAATCAGCTCAAGCAGCCCACCACTGCAGGGTAAGGCCTTTCTCCCACAAAACACTACACACATGTACCCATGTTTTTGTAAGAGTTGACGAAGTAAAAAAACCTCTGGAAGCTCCATATCGTGGACCGTACGAAATTATAGAGAGAGTTAATGAGTTTTTTTTCAAAGTAGATCTAGACGGTACTCCCACAATCATTTCCACGGAGAGACTGAAACCTGCCTTCATGGAGACAAATGGAGCTGCGGGTAAGAATTCAATTATACCTGCTGCTGCATCTTCAGCTACAGGGTCAGCTTCGTTGATACCGTCGCCACAGTCATCTTTGCAACCTGCTATCAGAACCTATCCTTCAGCCAAGTCCAAGAGAGTGTATTTCTTCAATTCGTGAACGTTCATTCTTCACGTCACTCAGGGGGGACTACCTGTGGCTCCTGATCAAGAAGATTCAAGATTTGAAGTGGAGGAAGTGAATGCGGTTTCAAGGACTGCTTGATCGTTATACGCGATTGTTGGGGCGATGTCAAGTTTTGATTATCATTGTCATTTTTAACATTTTGCTTGAGATTATTAGAATTTTCACTTAATTAAATAGTATCTCTTTTGCCCTGCAACGAAGTGCATAAATGTATGAACCTTCTGGTGCCTACACTACCATTTCAGTTAACACCATCTAGCGGCAACGGCGAATGTGACAAATTAAAAAGCAAATGAGCATTTTATAGCGCAGACTATTCTCTTTCATATGAGCCCAAGTTCGTTAAAATCGGTCAAGATCCGTTTGTTTAAAAAAACAATTGAACTTCCCCCACCACTTTATTATGATAGATAGAAAAAAACCTTTTAGACAAAAAGTGTAGGTAAATTGTCAGTAAATCCGAAAATGAGCTCATCGATATATTTTCATTGGACAAAATTCCATAAAAATCATATTTTTCTACTTGGTGTTGGTTGTTACGCCCAATAGCGACCATTTCAGAAACTTGAAAAGCTTTTCCAGGTTTTTCTCTTGGCCGTTTTAGTAATAAAAATTTTTCCCGCATGCTTCTACGATGAATAGTTTACGAGAGCTGGCACCCTGTCGCTGAAAATGAATCACCCTGTACATATGTCTTTTACTCATGAACACGTATCATTAATTTCGCCAATTTATTCTGTGTTACTATACAGGGTTAGTTGGAATTACCAGAACGGTCGATGATTTCGAAAGATACAAGAGTTAGAAAAAAATGTCTTACATAAAAGTTCTGAGGCTCTTGAAAATCTAGATATCTGTGATGAATTGGGAAATACAGGGTCAGTCATAAGGTTATGGCAGATCAAAGTTGCATTTTTTAAATGGAACTCCCTGTATATTGATGGATATTTTAATTCTTTCTTCAATTTTGAGCAAAAATTGTGATAAATCTAGTCGTTTTCGAGTTATCGCGTTTTAAAAATGTCATTTTTGCACCTTTGACATGCTAAAAAACTCAAACTATCCAAGTTAGAGAAGAATGGTCTGCACTTTCCTATCTTCACTTTTCAAGAGCTATTCTGTCATTTGAATAGAAGGTACCGTCAACTTTTTCGGCACATTTTGACATTTTTTCACAAGAATGAATTTAATCTGCTTGAATAGCTCTTAAAAAGTTAAGATGGGGAAGTGTAGACCATTCTTCTCTAACTTTGATAGTTTGAGTTTTATAGCATGTCAAAGGTGCAAAAATGACATTTTTAAAACGCGATAACTCGAAAACGACTAGATTTATCACAATTTTTGCTCAAAATTGAAGAAAGAATTAAAATATCCATCAATATACAGGGAGTTCCATTTACAAAAATGCAACTTTGATCTGCCATAACCTTATGACTGACCCTGTATTTCCCAATTCATCACAGATATCTTTCTTCAATTTTGAGCAAAAATTGTGATATACATAATGTTCCTAAATCTGGAACATTATGTATATCACAATTTTTGCTCAAAATTAAAGAAAGAATTAAAATATCTATCAATATTACATTTAAAAAACTTCAACATTGATCTGCCACAACTTTATGCCCAACCCTGTATATTGCAATTTATGACAGATATGAAGATTTTTGAAAACCCCACAACTTTTTTGTAAGACATTTTTTTCCATCAAGCAAATAATACGAATTGAGAAAAGGCACAAAAACACAATTATTGCCATAAGCCAAGCGCGATGACTATTCTCACTTTCGTCGAGTGTTTTAAAAATTTTCAGCCTTGAGAAAATCCTTTCACTGACGTTATTTTCTTAACAAGTACCTATATTGCGGCGCTGACGCCCGTTTTCTCCATATTTGGCTGTCTGACTGTAAAAGTCTCATTCTACATCACATTTCCTGATTTGAAAAAATCAAAGATATATTTTTTTCCATCAAGCAAATGATACGAATTGAGAAAAGGCACAAAAACACAATTATTGATTAATTAAGTTTTAGCCTCTAGAAAAAACCTTCGCTGACGTCATTTTTTTGACAAGTAGGTATTTGCGGTGCTGACTGCCGGTGTCTTCATGATTGGCTGTCTGACCTTTTTATTCTCATTCTACATTATATTTGCTAACTTCGTGTAAATTTTGAGCCTTTAGAAAACAGTTTAGGAAACTTGAATAATATTACAGCGTCCCAGCGCCAGGTGTCCCGGTACGGGAAGTGCTGACTGTGCATTGAGTTTCCATCACTAAAATGCAACCTTTTCTGAAAATATGAGCCTTTAGAAAACTCTTGCACGTTTTTAACGCCAGCTCCTGGACTATTAATAAATTCTATGTAACTTTTAGAATTATCAGTTTAGAAGATTTAATTCTGGTTTTGGAACAAGGTTATTGTTGTTTTGGTAGAAGCCATAGATTTACTTACTTCAAATTTAAGAAAAAATCATTTGAAACATGCAAAAGCAACAAATAACGTATTCACATTCCTTGACAGGTAACTAACTACTAAAGAGATTTTTTTTTAATGCGTGAAAAGCATCTATTACTGTGCAATTTACACATGCATTCTTTGAAAATAAAATGTACGTTAGTGTAATCATAAATACCTCTTGAACCTCGGGAGCCTTCAGTTAAGCATGAAATAAAATAAGGTTAGTCAAATGCAGAGATCAAAATAATTATAGTGAAGAAATACACTGCGGACAAAATACATATTGGAAATAATATAATGTTTATATTTGGCGTAAAAATAGAATTTAGACCCATGCCATTTAGGTATTCATTTCACGTTCTTGATTTTATAAGCGTTTGCACTGTTAAAAAAAATTGGAGAAAGTCTTCCGTCATAATATTTTTCATTCTAAATTTCATGATAAAAATTTTCACCATCAAAGCATGAGAAAATTTGAAGCAGTGTTAAAGCCAGCTCATTCAATTTATCAAACGACGTTGACGATTCAAAATATTTGTCAGCTGAAAAACTCATTTATGCAAACCAAATTAATCAATAATAAGTATACCAAAAAAAAAATGAAAACATTTCTACGTTGATCTTGCTTTTTCAAAATCACTACCCTTATCGAGGGTTGAGCGATTTTCATCTAACACATGAATACATTGAAAGAATAAATGGTGTTTCTTCTAAATACATTATATTCGATTTTAATGCGTTTGAGAAAAGGAAGGAACAAAAAAAGTGAGCCCAAGATAATAAATTTAACTTACCGCATGAATATCTTTATTCTTATGTCTGGCCTTCTCCAGAGCCCTATTCGCATTCTCATAGTTTGCTAAACATTTCAATCTTCGCACAAGAAGAGATTTGGCGGCCTGACTATCTCGCATGTAATAACGTAGGGTATCTGCTAGTTTGAGGTCTTGGTCACTCGCAACTCTACTTTCGACCTTCTACAATCAAAACATTTCAGATAATAGATTAAACAACTAGAGTTCTTGTACGTACTCTAGATTTTTCGAAAAAGTCTGAAACCCTAGCGCAGAATTTGTCCAAGTGTCCATTGTCACTATTGGCTAGTTGCAATAGACCTGACGAGATTTTGATGTAACTGTCGGCAAGTTCTGAAACATGAAGTTAGAATTGTTTGCTCAAGGAATCTCTAAGTGCTCATATTAAGTGTCTCGAAGAAGTCTGGAATATTGTTACTCAATATTTTTCAACTAACATTGGTATGATTGTGTAACGAATAACTCTGGATAATTCAGGTATAAAACCGCTTATGAAAGTAATAAGTATCCAGGGTAGGTCTATAAGAACGCAACCTTTTTTATTTTATTATTTAAAACAAGCTACCGGTTTCGCAGCATGACACTGCATCATCAGGCTTCAAAGAATTGTTATACATAAACGAGAGTTGTCAGAAAAGTGTATGAACAGGACATACCCCAGGGTGACAAATAGATGTAACATGACATAACACACTAAAACTTTTACAATTATTTTATTTAGGTGACGCACATTGTATTTTATCACGGATATCGATAGATCTTTGCTGCAAGACGAATTCACCAATATGGAGTTTAGGGGTCTTATCCAATGATGTAATAACTATAGATGAAACAGCGAAATAAACCTGTGTCCAACATCGAACTGTTTGCTTAGGTGCAGAGTTTCTCCCACTACGTAGTTTGCCAAACTTACTCTATTTAAAGCATAGGAATGCCCCCAAGAGATTAAAACACTGTTTGGAATCATTTTTCAAACCATTGTATGTATGAATTTAATAAAATAAGTTGATGGTAAACTTTTTGCTTGAATTGAAACATATCGTTGAGATTTGTTTAGGTATTTTGGATTTAGAAAAACAATAATTTTCTTCTGAAAATTGAAACAGCTATAGTACGGCAACGAGCCAATATCGCCCCTAGCGACCGGTTTTTGCCTAAACGTTTCATTCATAATTCGGTCTTGTCACTTGAATGTTTTGAAAATATCATTGTCGTCTCATGTTTTTTGATTTGGGTTTTGTATTGATTTTGTGAATTCGTATTGGTTTATTATTCTGCTTTAGTTTGTGATGCTTTATTATTAACTTATATGGACGTTAACTACTGAGATGACTCGCAAGTGTAAAGCATGCAGTGAATCAGAATTTAAGAATTCTGTAGCTATCCCTCATAGGTGATTAAACATTAAAATGCGTTTGAATTATAATTATTGGTGATAAAATTTAATGTGGCAATGAATGGCAAAAAGATTGTGACTCTTAGGTTTGAACAAAATTTGTAGTTTCAAGGCAAAAATGAAGAAAAAAACCAAAATATAACCCAAACATTTTGAGCAAGTTAATGAAAAGTTTTGTATCTAAAACTTTTCATCAACTCAATATTAAATAACTGTCAGGACATATCTTCCCAATCTTCGATTTGCATTTTTGTAGTTTTTTTCAGAAAAAATCCAGAGGCAAAAATTTGCTGCTTTTGGGGTTTTGCATCTATTATACAGTATACATTATATTTTCTCATTTCCCTTTTTGTCCCTACGCCACGAAAGCCCCCTTCTTTGCATGATTGGGACAAAGAAACTCCCCTTACATTATATTTTATATTCACTTAGACAGCCACTCGAATAATAAAATAGAAAACTGGAACAATCCCCAGACAGCCCCTAAAATGAAGACATGAAAGTTGTAAAGATAATGATCATTTTAACTAAACAAAGACCTCTTTTTTCTGGGCTGGCTATTACAAAATAAGCATCCACGTGAACTTTCACATTGGTATTCTGATATTTTTTTTTAATAAGCCTATAATACTGCGAATGATCTTTAGTTTTTTTAGCAATGATACTTTAGTCCTGTCTCTATTTCAAGCAATTCAGAAACAAAGCATCAAGTTTTCGTTTTTTAAATAATAATGATAATAATAATATAGTAAACGACTTTTATTTCAAATTTCAATAATGTTCCAAGTATCACAAAAAAAAATTCTTCCCATAAGTTGGCGAAGTCTAGCCAATGGCTATTCTACTCAACATAGAAGTTGATACGATTAAAAAAAAAACAAAATTGCGCTACAAACGCGCGAGAAATAGACTAATCAGTGAAATTTCTATACAAAAAAAAAAGATAAACAGGTACTTATCATCTAAAAATTAACAACTTGGGCAGCTGGCAACGAGACTAGCGGTGGGCGAGACTATACTCCTCCATCTGTTTGTTTAATATTATGAACTTCAAAGCAGATTTACACTTTTTTGGTGCGCAACCCTTTATATTATCAGGTAATGAATTGTAGAATTTTACAGTTATACATAAAGCCTTTTTTTTTTAAACTGTTTTGTAGTTGGGGATCATGAGTTTATTCTTATTTCTGGGTGCCTATTCTGGGACCAATAGAACGGTCATATCGAGAGAAAGAGAGAGACCGTGAACGGAGACTTATATGGAGGTGATCGTTTATCTCTCTCGTATGACCGTTTTATCGGTCCTAGAATCGGTACCCTCCCAACTAGCAAAATGGAATTCTAAAAGGATTGAATCATTGTATAACAGTCGAATAGCGTTTTCTTAAGGATTGTTTCATGTCATTAAGCGTTTTGATGCGATAATTTTGTATTCTAGAGAAAATTGTTGTATAAAAAGTAATATTTTATAAGACCCGTATACCTATTGTATGATGGTTTTATAATATACAATGTTTGTGTATATTGCCTCATTTGGCAACATTATAAAATAGTTACTAAAGTTCGTCTTGTATAGGGTTGTATTGAGCTGCTTTATAAAACAATTTTTTACGTGGACTCAAGCTACTATGAGACTTTTTCTCTTATAAAGGCCTTACAGGATAAACTTGTGTATGGCAAAATGAATTGGTTCTAAGATCTGCGTTATAAGACTGTGAAGGTAACTTTACTTTTGTAGTAAAATATTTCAGTTTGTTGTTTGTTTGTTTGAGTGAATCAAATATGAATCCTCAGTGGAGAAAAGTTGATAAACATAGTGGAAATATAAAAAGAGCTTGTAAAAAAAATATCAGCAAATTCTTGCAAATAATCCCGAGATTGCATGTTACAATTTTGGAAGTAAACCTGATACGTCAGAGCTTGAGGACAAACTGATTTCCTCAATCACACAAGACTATGCAGATACCAATAATATGGATGTTGAAAATAATGAGTCTGTGGTATGGAGGACTGTAACTTCCTCCATAGTCTGTGGACACTTATGAAACGGTAAATGATGCTACTATGGTGCCCAAAATCAATTCGACCTACAAGCACCCCACACGATATGAGTCTGAATCAATCAGTGAAACTAGAGTAGAAACTATAGTGAAGAACGTTTCCGACGAGAGATAATAATAAATATTGTATAATGCCGCCAGTTGAATATGACAGCGTTAAGAAGCCGTTGAACAAGCGATTGGATGCAATGGGCGCATTCATAAGAGCATCCGATGGAACAGTTATCGCTACGCTCCTGAGCGCTCAATTGGCAACTGACAGTTGACTGTTAGGTCTTATGATACTGCTACCAAAGTAGCGCTTTGATCATAAGAAAGAGCGGTGACAGTTCCACAACTGTTCCGCTCTACCTTTCGTAAAGGCTCGACATCAACTTTCTTGTCAAATATAGCTTTATAGTGCCTAGCTATACTTCCTTATGGAAAAGATCTATCGTATACCGTTTCATTTTACAATGAAACGTTATTTAACGCATTCGTTTGAAATAAAATTGTTGTATTAAGAATCACCATATTTAAATAAAGAGTTCTTGTACCAACTATAACCGCCATTTTTGCACTGAGTTGAAAACATAGTTGTGAAATTGTAAAATGACTCAAATTAATATTTGGAGCATTATTATGGAGAGGGATCGTCCTTGTGGTGGTAAAATATCAAAATCAATTGAAAAAAAATATTTTTTTTTCAATTTTCAAGTAAAACTTGATCAAAATTTAAGCGCTTCATTTTTTTGCCAAAAAATACCTACAATCTATCAGTAAAATTTGCAGCGAACCAACATTTCTACCATCAAAACCTTCCATTACTATAAAATAAGGAATACCTCTACTGATAGCCTTTTCACGATCGAATAGTAAGACTCCATTTTTACAAAGGCTTGATTTATTTGGTAACTTGCTTAAAACATTAATTGGTTCTTATGTTTTTCACTAAATAACAAAATATTTCACCAACGCGCTAAATGATAAAATGCTCCCAGCCCAATAGCAGCATTATATGAAAAAGATATAGCACATTATACAATCATGAGACACACTTTAAAACCATTCCATAGTAACTCTATAAAGCCATATGAAACAGTATCATAGTAGTTTTATACACTTTTTAGAGAACCGTTAGATGACCAAACAGTTGTATAAAAATAGGCCCTTTTTGGTTGTATAAGGCTGATTCAATTGTTTTCTTATGAGTTTTAAGAATTTCAGTATCCTATAAAATATATCTTATAGTTGTTTATACAAATTTTATAGAACTTTCTTTGCTAGTTGGGCTCTGGTATTTATTGAGTGGATGTTAGGCATCGATTTGATTTTCGCTCTGAATGATGAAGAGATATATTTCTGCGTATTCATAATTTAGTTGAAAAATGTACCAAGATGTGGGAGCCTCCTATTTGACATATTTAACCATTGAATTTCGTTAATTTTATGAAAAACTATCATATTTTCTCAGTTTGAATATTAAACGGCATCACATATTTTGATTTCTGTAGCTATCACATTGCCTAAGGCAAGGACCATAGACAAAATCTGCGTAATTAAAGTGAGACAGAACAAGTGTTTCAGTAATTTTTTTTTTCAGATCAGTATTTAAAATGTGACGGCTATTATATGTACAGGGTGTCCCAACGATAGAGTAAAGTAGGTTTTATCATATAGGATATGAAAAATATCAATATCAATATGCGTCACAGGTTAGGGGTGTAAATAGCGCACATTCTGAAAATATTTGGAAACATTCAGGGTGCGTCACAAAAGTATGGCACGAAAAAGTATGATTTTTTTAAATGGAATGCCCTGTATTTGATTTTATTTCTGGATTCTATGTGTCACTATAAACATTTTTTGTTCTATAATATATGGGTCTTAATTTGATAGTTTTTGAATTATTCGAAATTAACGGAAAATTTTGCAATTTCATGATATTGGGAAATGACTGTTTTCTCCCTTATTTAAGACATTACACTCTTGAGATTTGGTGGGGATAAGGACTAGAGTCATATCAAAGCTTCCACAGAAAATATTCGCTATTTGTTATACAGGGTGATTTTTATAATGGTCCAAATTTTTCGATTTTCAAAATAAAAAATTTCTTTTTTTTTAAATGGTACACCCCTTTTATTATTACTATAGTGAATTGAGTATTTGAAAACCAATCATTTTTGCTAATAATGTCCTATACCTATCTTCAATAGTTATCGAGAAAATTCGAATTTTCCAAATCGTTCGGTCATATTATATGGAATGTATGGCGATCACCGGCCGTTGCCATGGAAAAAACAAAAATTATTGTTGACAGAAGTAAAAATTAATCCTTTTTTTTTATCCATATTTTTGGCTATGGACTATCCACTGAATGATTTGATTGACATGATCAATGTATTGGGGGAAGCCGAGAGAAAACTTCTACTGGCTCAAAGAATTTACCGAACAAAATATCCCGAACGGCGGCTACCCACTACTCTCTGTTTTCGAAATGTGATGGAAAGGTTTGATTCCAGTGGAAGTGTTTCATACACGAAACGTAAAGTTGTTAACAAGAAGCAAACGAAGAAAAATAACTAGATATTTTGTTACATATTGAAGAAAATCCCCATGTAAGTAGTAGGGCATTATCAACTATATGCAACCCTTCAAAATCCACTGTGAATCGGACAACAAAAAAATTCAAATACCAGCCTTACCATATTCATCTTCATCAAGAATTGCTGGAAAGAGATTTTGAAAAACGAGTTCAGTTTTGCAATATCATCAATCAACGAATTCAGTTGGATAACAACTTTTTGTGCAAAATTATGTTCTCCGATGAGGCGACATTTAGAAGCAACGGGGCTGTAAACAGGCATAATATGCACTATTATGCGACTGAAAATCCATTTTGGCTACGAGAAGTCCAACATCAAAATTATTGGTCAATAAATGTATGGTGTGGCATCCACCATAACCAAATCATTGGTCCCTTCTTTTTTGATGAACATTTATCGGGTCGCAACTATTTGAATTTCTTGCATGAAGAAATGCCTCTGCTACTTGAAGATATCAATTTAGTCGAACGGGCAAATATGTGGCTGCAACAGGATGGTGCCCCTCCACATTACCATCGTGATGTACGGGCATTTTTGGATATGCAATTCCCAGGTAAATGGATAGGACGTGGAGGTTCTATTCCGTGGCCACCGAGATCATGCGACTTAACTCCCCTCGATTTTTTTTTATGGGGATTCATAAAAGACCGAGTATACTTTACCAATCCAACCACCATGGAAGATATGAAAAATGGAATACGGGACGTTTGTCATTCAGTGACGCCTTTGATGTTATCAGAAGTCAGGCTGAATCTTCAAAGATGACTGAATCTGTGTATTCAACAGGGAGGTCACCTTTTTGAACATATATTAAGACAAAATATCGATTAACAATTTGAAAATTAGTATTACCTTTGAATAATAACTTGAAACTTGGCATAGTTTATCGTTTTATTGCAAACACAAGGTAGCGATTTAGAAAATTCGGAATTTCTCGATAACCATGAAAGATAGGTATAGGACATTATTTGCAAAAATGATAGGTTTTCAAATACTCAATCCACTACCGTAATAATAAAAGGGGTGTATCATTTGCAAAAAATGATTTTTTTTATTTTGAAAATCGGAAAGAATGGACTATAGTAAAAAACACCCTGTATAACAAATAGCGAATATCTCCGGTTCAAGCATTGATATGACACTAGTCCTTATCCCTACCAAATCTCAAGAGTGTAATATCTTAAATAACGGAGAAAACAATCATTTTTCAATATCATTAAAATGCAAAATTTTTTCGTTAAATTCGAATAATTCAAAAACTATCAAATTTAGACCCATATATTATATAACAAAAAATGTTCATAGTGACACATAGAATCCAGAAATAAAATCAAAAACAGGGCATTCTATCTAAAAAAATCATACACGCCATACTTTTGTGACGCACCCTGTATGTTTCCAAATATTTTCAGAATGTGCGCTATTTACACCCCTAACCTGTGACGCATATTGATATTGATATTTTTCATATCCTATATGATAAAACCTACTTTACTCTATCGTTGGGACACCCTGTACATATAACTGTTTTGAAGAAATATAATATGTTCTCTGTAGCAGATTTTTAATATGCCCCTCAAAGTTAAGTTCATTATCCATCAACACCCCCGAATTACGCGTGCACTGGCAAACTTCAAGCTTTTTACCTTGAATCTTTATATTATTAAAAGTAGAAAATGTTTTTTGACTCTTCTTGCGTCCAAAAAATATAAGTTTTGATTAAGCAGCATTAAGATTTAAAGCGTGCTCTTGAGATATGTGTGTTAATGGTTCAAGGTCCCTGTTTATGTTTTCTATAGTAACATTGTGTCACGTACTACTTTCTCAGGAGTGACAATAAAAAACCATAGACGGGTTAATAATAATCAATAATATAATCAATGAATAAATACTTATTACATCAATTAACCCCGATCCTACTGTTACCAAAATACTGTTCAGACTCTTGAGTATTCGCTAAGGGGGTGGGAGTAGCAAGTTTTAAAAGAAAATAAGAAATATTTCCCAACAACGGATAAATTGAAAATTACCGCGGTATTTATACGTTGGCTCACACGTATAAGATAATAATTAACTAAAAGAGAATTTATAAGTCAAGTTACTCAAAGCCTTGTTCGGCGTTGGGGTTGATAGTAAACATGTATACAGTAATGAACAAAAACCACGTATAAATGAATATCCAGTAGGTAGATGACTGCGTGTCCAAATAAAATTCAACAAAAGGTTTCTACATCCCCTACTACAAACAACAAATACGTCACTTCCCTGGTTTATTGACACGTCGGGGGGGCTGCTGTGCTTGCCACTCCTCAGGCTGGTTTTCCCTCCAGTCCACTGGATGACTTCGACGATGTACGGCTGACTTGATGGTACGAATGCACGTCAGGGGGTGCGCTTGTAACGCCTCGGTGGAGGTTTCAACGAGATTACAGCGATGATATGATGTTTATGTTATGTGTGTAGATGTATATGGGGCGAGGGGGTAGGTTACGTCCCCGTCATCCAGACATACAGGTGGCGGGAGTAGGCGGAAAATGGTTAAAAAAAAAAACCCTTTTAAGGAGTCTGGGTTAAGTAGAGGGCTACGACCATGATTATCGCGGGAAGTTCGATAGGGGTACATGACAATTTTGGCTGTAACAGCCGCAGAAGTGCTCATCCGTGAATCGGAAGAACCAGGGGGTTGGCCGGGTAGCTTCCAACCTCGCTCACAACCCAATACTGATTCCGTGTACTTGTGTGGTGATTAATCCTTTTAACAAGAAGGAAAACGAAAACCTCGCTGTTTTCATGCACCACGTGTATTTCACTTCCACTCGCCTTTCCGCCCGGAACCGAACCACTTTTTGGTTTTTGTCCTATCAACGATCAGTACTCGCAGCCCACTGACTGCAACTAGCCGGTATCCAAAATCCGGTAAAATTCGTTGCGGCGTCACGGCCCATGATAAGACTGGTATGCACGAATTCCCCGAGTGCCAATAAACCCCATTAATGTTGATAAAATGTGTTTGAAGGGCTAGAGATATGTAACAATTGTGATTATCAACATTAAAGTGACAATATAGCTAAGTATCGTCTGCGAATGCTTGAACTATGCAATATTCAGGGAATCTCAGAAAATCAAAATATTTTTATCTCGATCTGAAAAAATTGTGGATGTAAGGCGAAATTCTGATCATTTTATCAAATATGAATCACTCTTTATTTGTTATGCAGGAAAGATATCAAAATTTCACAGAATAATAGAATAGTAGTTTTGCAGCCAATAATTCAAGCTGGAAATAAGATCAAAATAATCATTGAAATGTGTTTTGCCTTGAAAATAGATACGCCACTTATGCTACCACCGTAGCGATGTTTTCTCTTGTCGTTTTTTCTTATTAAAAATTAAAGAGTGGACTGTATTTACACGATTTATTCAGCTCGCTTTTTATTTTGACCGGCGGCTGAATGCTCAATCATTATATTAATTGACGTTTTTTTTTAAATCCTAGTAACCGCCAAAAACCCTTGAAATCATGGATAACGGTTCAAATTTGATTTGTCACCAACTTCTGCACCGTTCCTCATATACAATATGAAACAAACACATACTGAATATAACCGCCGGCCTTGGAAAACTCAAGTTTTCTAACAGGTTAGAATATTAACCTTCTTATGGATAACATAGCATACAAAATCATGAATAATATAGGCTTCATTATAACTAAGCCTCAACAATCAATGTCACTAGTCGGCAAGACACATATTTTCTGCACCGCCCTACTGAAAGTTCCATTGTGAGTACGTACACTAACAACACGCACCATTTGGTCTTCTCCTGGATGCACTTCCACTACACGTCCCATCTTCCAATATATAGGCGGAGTATTATCTTCTATCAGCAACACCGATGTTCCTACCTGAATATTATCACAGGTTCTTGTCCATTTCCTACGTTGCTGTAGACTGGTAATATATTCCGAAGACCACCGATTCCAAAATATCTGAACCATTTTTTGCATTTTATGAAATGGATCCAAACGGTTTGAAGGTACATCAGTAACGTTCCGTTCAGTGAAGTCTTTGGGATCCGTAGAAATTGGAGTCAAGGGGCGGGAGTTTAACAACGCCTCTACTTGAGCGAAAATTGTCGAAACACCCTCAAATGTGAAAACAGAAAAGTTATATGAAATTTTGCTCGTTTAATAACAGATTCCCATAATCCATCCTGGTGAGGTGATTTGGCAGGAATAAACAACCATTCAATTTGATTTTCAAGACAAAAGTTGAACATTTCTGATTTGTGGGTTGCTTTACTCAAAATATCGCGAATAACCTTCTTCGAAGCATTATCAGTACCAACAAAATTAGTAGAATTGTCGGAATAGATTTAATTGCAAAGGCCGCGTCTAGAGACAAATCTTTTTAAACAGTTCAAAACAGAATGTGTACTAAGATCTCCGACGAGTTCTATATGAGCAGCCTTAGTACAAAAACCGACAAATAGACACATATATCCTTTCACACTATCTCTGTTTCTTAATTTTCCAACTTTGATATTAAAAAGGTCCCGCCAAATCAATACCCACCACAGAAAAAGGTCGCTGTGGAGTTACGCGATCCTTGGGTAAATTACCCATTTTTGACTTGGGAATAATATAACATGTGATACACTTTGAAATTACATGCTTCACTGTACTCTTGCCATTATCAAGCCAAAAGTTTTGCCTCAAAGTTGCTAATAATGCTTGCGTACCAGCATTGAGTTTCTAATGATGTTGATCAATAATAATAAGTTTTGTAAAAGGATGACGTCGAGGTTATATTATCGGAAATTTTGACTCATACTAAGTTGCTAATAATGCTTGCGTACCAGCATTGAGTTTCAAATGATGTTGGTCAATAATAATAAGTTTTGTAAGAGGATGACGTCGAGGTTATATTATCGAAAATTTTGACTCATACTCTAGACGTGAAGCCTTTATTCGACCTCCCACTCGCAATAAATTATTTCTTGAGTCAAAAAATGGATCCAACGACTTAATTGAGCTTCTTGATGGAATTCCTTTACCATTTTTTAATGCAAAAACCTCATTTGCAAATTCTTGATTTTGCGTTATACCTAAAAGTGTATTCGGAGCTAAATTATATTCGTTTACCTTCAGCGGTCGCAACTCTCGATCAAATTTATATTTGATTCTACAATTTTTGATAGTCGCAGATATAAAGGGGTTGTAATAAACTGAACAGTATTTAATTCATTATGTACAGTATAATATCACAAGCAGTCAGTATAATATTGTAGAAGACTCAGTATTTCTGTTAAAAATGATAAGTAAAAATGGAATTTTTGAGCAGTAAAAGTACTATTTGGCCTGTATTTCTATGTTCACTATTGTGATTCTAATGGTCAGTAAAAATTTATGAAATGTCAGTATGACTTAGCTGGTAATAATTCCACAAATGTACAGTAGGAAATAATAAATGGCCAGTATCCGATAGTCAGTAATAATTTTAACTAACTGAAACTTACTCAAACTTGATACACATAATACCAATACAGAACACGTCAATTATGATATATAATAATAATTGTAATGTTAACCTAGTGCTAACCAACGAGCCGCTGCATATTTTTATCAATTTCGATCACCAACACAAACTAACTCAAACTTGATCCACATAAAACTCGACATAAAACCAATACACAACACGTCAATTATAATATATAATAATAATTGTAATGTTAACCTAGTGCTAACCAACGAGCCGCTGCATATTTTTCATCAATTTCTATTACCAACACAAACTAACCCTAACTAACCCAAACTAAATCCGCCTCTCAAAAGAACCTATCTGACTACTTCATCATGACATAAAGGCAGAGTGTTTTCTCTTTACTAAGTTGTGTTTCGTTCCGTTGTAAAAATGTTTGTATTTATACGAAATAAAATATATGACCAACCATTCATTATTTTACTGTCACTTGATTAATTTTATGGACTGTCCATTATTTTCACCAGGCATTTACTAATTTATTTGATCGTTTTTTTATGATACTGACTCTTGATTATTTATATCTACCATTTATTATTTTTACTGACCACTTCTTTATGTTACTGACCCTTCATTATTTTTACTGGCCATTTCTTTATATTACTAACCATTAATTATTTCAACCGACCATTTATTATTATACTGACCATTTATTATTTTTACTGACCATTTATTATTTTTACTGACCACTTCTTTGTTACTGACCCTTCATTATTTCAACCGACCATTTATTATCATACTGACCAAGGGAAATAAAATAATGCCAAAGAGAACTGTCCATAAAATTGAAATACTGACCATCTAATTTGTTGCCAATGCCAATATAAAGCAGATACTTTTATGAGTTTATGTAAAGAAGAAAACCTTGTGAAGAGCGACATATTATGCTCATCATCAATATTAATTAATGCTATTTTATCCTTTTTTCTTTCAGGTAAAAACTCCGCATTTATGAATGAACTCTCAGGCCAATCTTTGGGTTTATTGACAAGCCAACTAGGCCCAAACCACCACAAATTCGATTTTTCCAATTCAATAGAATTAGCTCCTCTTGAAATTATATCAGCAGGATTAGGTTTTGATTTTACATGTCTCCAATAAAAATGCTTTGTTAATTCTTGAATTTCGGCGATACGATGTGCTACAAATACTTTCCAATTGCTTGGTTGTTCTTTGAGCCAAGAAAGAACTATCGTGGAATCACACCATTAATAAACGCTCTCAATTTCAATGTCAAGTACAAAAACATCCTTTTTGACAAGTCTGGCTAACAGAAGTGCCCCCAGTAGTTCAAGTCATTGTAAAGAAAGAGTTTTCAATGGTGCCACCCTTGATTTTGCACAAATTCTATTAACTATAGTATCACCGTCATCATCTTGATCATTACAGGACCTCAAGTAAAGACATGCCCCGTATGATCGCTCGCTTGCATCACAAAAGCCGTGAATTTGAAAGGTATTATAATTTCTTAACTTGATCTGACGAGGAATCTTAATATAATTAAGCAAAGAAAGTTGATTGTAAAACTGATTCGAAGCAGTTTAACATCCAAAGTCTTTGTAAAATGATCTTTGCTTGCAAAATAACTGGACTCACTTAACCTAATGGATCAAAAACCTTTGATGTCACTTAAAGGATAAAGCGTTTTGTTACGTTGATATCTTCATGCAGATCAAGTTTAACAACATACTCCAAAATATCCTTACTTGGTTCTCAAAAGACACCTAAAGTTTCTCTTATATTATCGTCAACAATAAAATATCCCTCGTTCTCAGACGCTTCCTTTGATAAAGCCTTCAACACCATAGGTTCATTCGACGACCTTTTTCTCAATGGAAAGCCATATTTATTAATACTCCATAATGCAAATCACTCACCGAAGACGAACCTGTGATTAAATCATCTACATAAAAGTCCTTTGCAATAGCATTACTTATTATCGGCTTGTTCTTGATATTTAATGATACTTCCTTTAGGCATCTTTTGGCATAAAAACTTGCTGACGCTGTCCCATATGTTACGGTATTGAGACGATTCAGTTCAAGTCCAGATTCAGAATTAGCTCGCCAAACGATCAGTTGCAAATAATAATAACGACGTTGGGTCGACGAAATCGAATTAAAATGTCGAAAAGCTCATCCTGAATAGATGGCCTTACTTTAAGTAAATCGTTTAATGATATTCCGCTTGTTGTCTTTGCACTTGCATCAAATACAACACGCAATTTTGTAGTTATCGATGATTCATTTAGCACTCCATGATGTGGTAACACGTACCTAATATTCTGATTTTGACTATCATCGTTAAAATTTAGTTTTGACATATGGCCCAACTGCTCATATTCCGTCATAAACTCCTTATATTTCTCCTTCAAATCACTGTTTCTTTCAAGTTTTCGCTCCAAGTTCAAAAACCTTTTCTTAGCCATCTCCAACGGATCTCCCAATGCACTAACATCTTCCCTGAGTGGTAAGGCCACAGAAAATCTTCCTGTCTCATCCCGTTCTACTGTTTTGGCGAAAAATTGTTCACATTCACGTTCTTCATTGGACAGTTTCTTTTGTGTCCCTACCTCCTCAATTAACCAGAATTTTTCTATTTGATCCTGTAACTCTTGATACTCCATTGATTTCATACTTACATGACATACAGCTTCATTATCGATATTATTTTGATAGTAATAGATAAATCCTTCCTCATATAGTCCATATTTTATAAGAACGGACGATTTGACCGTTATTTCCAGCAAGGTAATTAAAATAAATTCCTTAAATCACCGTCATTTGTTAATATGTCAGGCGTTTGACAATTAATTTTAACCCCGATTCACAATATTAGAACAGAATCGAATTTCCGAATTTTGTGATATTATTTTGTTGAGTTTTTGTGTTTTTGGTGTGAATTTCGTTGTAATTGTTCATATTATTTTCAAGATACTGTCATAGTTTATTCGGACTTTATGATCTGTTCATTATTGGTTTACAGGTAAGTAAAGCGGTATAAATACTTTATTTAGGGTCTGGTACATATTAGGACCCCACGAATTTGCACTTTATTTTTTATACAATAGATAGAGAAAAGGTTATAAAGGAGATTTGAAGAAAAAAAATTATGGAATATGAGGTTTTGAAATAAATACGACACTTCAAAAGTCGCATTTTTTTTTTTTTTGCTACCTAGCAACTAAACTAACCCAAACTAACCCAAAAGTGAAATGAAACCGAAACCATATAAAGAGATGATGTCGCTAAGGCGACATCAAATTTTTTTGCCAAACACAAACTAACCCAAACTAACCCAAGAGTGAAATGAAACCGAAACCATATAGAGAGACGATGTCGCTAAGGCGACATTAAATTTTTTTGCCAAACACAAACTAACCCAAACTAACCCAACTAACACAAACTTTTTTTTTTTTTCAATTTTTTTTTTTTTTTTTCCGTATTCTTTTGTGGTGCGGATTCATTGCCACCGAGATTGTCACGTGACTAGTTTCTTCTAGTATGCTAGAGTGTCACGTGGTTATTATACAGGGTGTTTACGGTCTTGTGATTTTTTCTTTAATGTTTTTTTCTACACGTTAAAAGAATATGATTAACGCTAAAACGCCTTAGCAAAAGTTGAATAATAAGAGAGATAATGAATTTTTTTGTACGATTTTATTTTCAAAAATGATTACACTAAATTGCAAAATTACTGCTTTACAGCAGTTGTTCAAAGTTATCGCCCTGTTGTTGAACGCAAAGTCTCGCTCGACGTATCCATGAATTATTATTATTATTATTATAATTATTATTATAATAATTATTATTATAATAATAATAATTATTATTATTATTCGACTTTCGCTAAGGCGTTTTAGCGTTAATCATATTCTTTTAACGTGTAGAAAAGAACATTAGAGAAAAAATCACAAGACCGTAAACACCCTGTATTCAGAGGCGTTGGGATGCAAGGAACCGTTGCTAAGCGACCTTTTGCGCCCGCGGGCGCGAAAGTACTTTTAGGCCCGGATGCCAAAATTAGCGACTTTCCGCCTGCTTTGCATGCATTGAAAAGTGAACTTTACGTGTAGGTTGTACACAAAATATCAATTCTAGTTTTGGCAATAATGGATAACATGACTGTTAAGCCTCGAGCTAGTCCCAGCATTGCTCAGGAAATGTGAAATAATGGAAGCATAAATTGAATAATTATAAATTATTATAGATTGAGAATGAGAAGTTGTCTTTCGAGGAGCTTATAACATCTTCGGAAACAAATAGTGTAACTAAAAACTAAAATTTTAGTAGATAGCGTAGATTGTAAATCCTTATAATTATAAATTGTTGCAGATTGAGAATGAAGAGTCATTTCTTGAAGAAGAGACAATGTCCAAGCTACCTGTTTTTATCTCTGGATAGAAAATTTGTGAAATTGGAATCAACCAAAAGAAGGTCGAGCTTCTTCCTGTTTTATTTTTTTCAACTATCTATGGGATAAGAAAAACAACATGACTTATATTATCTAAACATACAGCACCCTCATAACTTTTTAATTTAGGATCGATTTTGACGATTTTTTTTTGAAATGTAAAGAGGTAAAGGGGAAAGGGGCCTGCTAGAGCATATTTTAGAAGCTGAAAAATCAAGAAAACTTATTAGCGTTTTTTTTTTTCATCTGCCTACGCCACTGGATTTTTCATTCCCTGAAATGCGTCTTAACCAAATTTCATGAAAAAATATTATTTCTGTGTGTTATATTTTTTCTATTTTTTTTTGCCAGTCTCGTTTTTTTGTTTTCATTGTATTTTGACATGAGAATATCTATTAAATGTTTATATTTGATAATTTTTTTCAAAGGTAGAATACTTCTTGGTGCATAATAAAATTAATCGTTGATTTTTAATATTTTCATGAAATTTGGTACAGATCCATTCCAGGGTATGACGAATCCAGTGTCGTAGGCAGATTTTTTCTAAAAAAATCGCTAATTTTTGAGTTTTGAAAAAACTTTACGCCACCTGGCTTCAAAATAAACTTTTCCACTCTCCACATGAAAAAAAAATCGTCAAAATCGCTCCATAAATAAAAATGTTATGGGGGTGGCCATGTTAAATGTTATGGGTCACTCTGTATGTGCATGTGTTCTGTAATAACCCGAATAAATGGTTTGATCACTTGATTTCAAAATTAAATCGCACTAGAGTTGGCGCAGTTCAAATCTCGATTGAGGTTGAAGAGGTGTAAAAGCGTTCGAGACGAAACCCGAACATAGCTAGTATGTATTCACAATTTTATATCTGAATACGGTTCTGTAGTTAAACACAGCTTCACAGTTCGAACGTGCCAAGTCAGGCTGGCAACCTGATAAAATAGTTACTAATGACTTGTTGTCATTTTCCGTTCATATAAAAAATAGACTTTATAACCCAACCAAATGAAGTCTTCTGAAGTATCAATGAACAGTCAGCTAGTTTAATCTGTCCAGTACAAAGTAATTCATAAAATAATTCCGCTCCAAGCAGAATATCAACTTTTGATGTTTCATAAAAATTCGGATCCGCTAATTTTATATTCGAAGGAATATTCAAACCTTCGATACTAAAAGAGTGATTTGGAATTTCAGAAGTTATATTCTCCAAAACTAAAAATGATATATCGGCATTAAAATTGCTGTAGGTCGATTTTATATTGGTAACAACTCGCTGCTTCACCTACGTTAGCGATTTCCCAACGCCTGATATTGTTATATCAACTTCGCTCACCTTTAAATCTGGAAAATCTACTAGATCTTTTCGAATAAAGATTACTTGAGACGCACTATCCAATAACGCACGACACTTCACATTATTGTCCCTGATAATTTTTTATAAACACGAAAGCAGTCGATATCAGAACCTGGGAAAATGGGAGTATTACAGGAAGCCGACACTGTGGAAACTTCTTCTTTCTCCTTTTCCTCCAGATCATGAATAGTGCTGGTCCCAAAACTATCTTGATTAGTAACAGTATTTGGAACAGGATAGATTCTTTTACGCAGAACCGTATTGTGCCTACCCTTACAATGTTTGCACCCATTAGCCAAACATTGATTAAAAACATGATTCCCATGCAAACAGTTCAAACAAAGACGAAGTTTCTTAATGCGTTCTATTCGTTCGTCGACAGTTAACTTTAAAAGTTTTTCACACTGATATAGAAAATGTGTTCCTTTACAAAATTGACATGATCCTTTGCTCGTTGCTCCTGTTGTGCTGTAAGCTGTGAATTTATTGTTCACCGTGTATAAATTGTTCGGTTGAATATTTAGTTTGGTATACGTTCTATCAACAATTTGTTTTTTATTTGCTTGCGTATTTAATTCTACGATTTCTAGAATTTTACATTTATTGGAGATAAAATCGATGAAATTTTGAAGGCTTGGATTACCCTCAAACTTCGAAATAGTTGCTTCTTCCCAGTGCCTTTGTGTTTCGATATCAAGTTTACCCGAACAAGTGAAAATTAAAAGTCTATCCCAATACTCTACAGGTTCTCCCAATGCTTTTAAAGCTCGCAAATTTCGCTCTAAATTCACAATTAGTTTTCTTAATTCAATGTACGATTGTTCGTTCAAAGAAGATGCCTCGAATATTGATTTCAGATGGGATTGAATTATCACAGGTTTATTATTGAAACGGTTATCTAACATTTTCCAAGCAATTTTGTAGTTTTCTCTAGTTACCTGCAATGTTTCAATAAGAGTCGCAGCTTCACCTTCGAGTGTATCGATCAGGTAATAAAATTTTCGGATCGTTTCAAAGGTTTCTTTGAACTGGATCCACTTATTATACTCTTTTTTGAATTTTGGTATTCCCAAATTTGGCAGTCTAATCCCACCTCACGTAGAACCCATTAGCGTACTTTGAGAATTGACATGAAGTAGGTATTTCAGCGTTAGATGATACACCAATTACTGCTTTACTTTTGAGGTATTTCTCGACTTCAGATACCTACTACTTGAAAAAATAGATCTTCAAAATTATCTTGAACTACCGATTCGTTTTTTAACGCTTCAATATCCAAATCAGCCTCGTTTGCCCGATCTAAAACTACATCAATTTTTTCCAAACGATATTCTAATTGTGTCAATTTGTCTTCATTACTAGAGCTAGAAATTTGTTCATAGAATTCTTGGAATTTTTGAAACTGTATCAAAAGTTGACGTCGTTTAGCAAATAAACGTTCAATTGATTTGTTCATCCTCGTCTTTTGATTTATTTTTTCTACCCATTTTGTCGGTAATATTAGCAGAAAAAATACTTGATATACGATTAGGATTGTGAAAATGTTGGATAAGGCAGCCCAGACCCACGATATGAGATATAAACGATCTTAACTCACCAGAACCAACCTTTTCACCAAATACATGTATTATACATGTATTTTTATTGATAATCATTTATTCCTGCAGTCAACACACGATCACAAAACATTAAACCCAATAGAAAAGAAACTCAAATGGTCAAGGTCAAACCATGTTTTTCCATTCAAGCTAGTTCCCCGGCCGACAAACAAAATATATGGGGCGCTAGTGAGCCAGTGTGTCTCCGCCAAAACGTAAAGAAAAATTCATGCATCGGACTCCGTATTTGATAAGATCAGTCGAGATTAGAACCGAGTAAGTTAGGGCACGTGATAACAAATACATAACTCCTCTTGAGGTCACATGATATCAATATTTCAGGATGCTTGTCGGATCAAATGAATACGAAACGATCCCAAGCTGTATGTCATTGACTGACAAGTGTCTAGTTTCAAATTTCGAATTAAATATTGAATTAGCTGGCACAACTTTACGATAATTCGTATCAGTTTTTCCCATTTGCGTGTGTTATTTATTACTATTTCACATGTGTCGTTTTGATTGTTTCGTGAAAACTAAGACTTTTATATTATGGGTGATAGTGACTATCTGTATACAGGTATAAGCATTAAGTATTTTGTATCATTTTCGTAGATACTTGACTCTTTACCAGAAATCGCTTAATTATTGTGGGACTATCGGGGTTACAAGATGAAATCAACAATAGTTTGAAGAGTTTTATGTGGTGATTGTAAATCCAGAAAAAATAAAAAATCAGGGTTGGTAAAAGAGCGTTATAAGTAACAATCGAGTCTATTGCATCTACGTAAAAAAACAATTGAAGAATATGGTCACAATTGATTAACAGTTGGATTTTATTAAAAGGTGTCACACAGGTCAATTCTTTTCAGTTTATATTCTGTTATATTTTTATTTCTCTCATTTTTGGTCATATTATACTAAAGGAGAATTTGTTTTTTCACTCAAACTGAATTATTAAACATTTTTTATCTAATTCTTATGATTCTTCTTTTTCATTTGATCGTTTTGTTTTCATTCATTTTCACATTTTGATTTTGTCTTTTTTTTCACTTCCTAGATATGAACCGGTTGTTTCCTATCAAGAAACTATTTAGAATGCGCGCAAGGTTCTGCAGGTGGTGGCCGTGAATTATGACACCGTGGTTCACATTTGGCAAAAAAATTGAACACTTCAAGTGTGCATTATTCACATACTCGATCTAAAAACTAGATCCAAACAGCCAATTATTTATACAAAAAATATTGAAGATCTTTCTCGTGAAAAGGTGGAATGAGGAAGAAATCTTTTGATTCTTGATTTTTTTTGATTCCAAAAATAATAATTTTCATGTGAGACCTTGATAGCATGAATCACTGGTCTGAAATTGCAAGTTCCATCTAATATAATGATAAGACCATTATGTAATCTGAAAAACCAAAATGTTATAATGATGCGACTGGTAAGCGATAGAGCGAAAAGCATATTGATTAGCTTTTTGTCACAAAATATCAATCCTAACTTTTTGTTGTGTATGTTTAAATATTGATTCTGTGTACCTCAAAGTATGCCATCTGATGGTGCATCACTTTTTTAATAGCTACGAAAATGTTTGTATCTTATTGTTCCATGAGTGTCTGGTACCATGCCACAGTCTTATTCTGTTATGGAATAAAATGAAACCTGAGAAGAACCACATGAAACTACAGTGCTACAAATAGAGCAATGGCGAAGTTTTTTTGACTTGTATGCAGTACAGACAGTGTAGAGACGCAAATATTTTTTTTTTTAAAGCTTACAATGATCCCTACAACTTTTGTATTTACCGTTTTTTATTTAACTAATGATAATGCCTTCAAGGGATGTGTCATATTTTAAAGAGATCTAAATTTAATTTAAATCTTTGCAACCTATCCAATATCCGGCATGTTCCATCAAAAAATCCGAAAGTCACAGCAATCAGCATTTGTTATCACCGTTTGCGAACTGTTTTTGACCAATCGGACAAAGGCTGACCAGTTTGTGACTTTTGTTGGAACATGGCCTACAGAATGATATATTGCATATGAAAAAGATTTTGAACAACTATAAAAACTGTTTTTGAGTGACCTCAGTACTGCCCAGTAGGATCAACTCAATATTTTAAACCTATCATGGAATGTAGACTTCGAATTCGTTTGAAACCTTCATCCATGATTACATTCCAAAAGTTTCCGTTAAAATACAACAGATTTTTCTTGGTGTGCTTTTTTAAAAAATGGTAAAATTATTGGTATGTATATTACCTTTAACACAAAATGTTATGTATGAAAGCCACAAACTGATTGATTTCTTTTTCAAGCAATCTGTATTAGTTAATAGTCATGTTGTACCAGTATATAACTAATTCTATAGTATATTATTATGTATTGTATATCATTTGATATTTATTTTTTTAAATTAATAATTATATTATATTATTCTTATTGAATTGGTTCAAATGAATAATTTATATCGCTTCACATTTAATAAAAACATTATTATTTACATGGTTTTGCTTTTAATGATACTCCCAGTACATTATACAAAATACCTATTTTTTCGTACACATGTTTGTCTTTTTATTTTACTTCCATAATTTTTTCTCCTAAATGGTCTCAAGTGGATCACATCGGTTTCACATGTGTCGAAAAAGTAGTGTATTGGATAGTATGAAACAACAAGAACAAAATAGATTTCGTGTCGTTTTGGCGGACGCAATCAAATGCAGCGTCACGCCCTTCGAATATGTGTGTCGGCCGAGGAACTGAGATCATGATAAGCCTATTAGCATTGCACTTTCCGTTCTATTGGGTTTATTGTTTTGTGCACACGATGACACTGACAGAAAAAAACACCTAACATGATATTTTGCTTATAAATGATTAGACTTCTATCGATAAATTCGCTCAAGTAATGCCTGGTTTATACAACAAATTCATAAGCATAAGCATAACTTTACTCATAAGCACAGTCGTAAATATATGCGTAACTTTGAGGTGGTTTATACAACTTCATAAGCATAAGCGTTAAAAATTTGCTTGTCAATCAAAATTCATACTTAATGTCTGGTTTATACAACAAATTCATAAGCATAAGCATAACTTTACTCATAAGCACAGTCGTAAATATATGCGTAACTTTGAGGTGGTTTATACAACTTCATAAGCATAAGCGTTAAAAATTTGCTTGTCAATCAAAATTCATACTTAACATCAAATTAAAACTGACTTCAGGAAATATTGAAATATTCACAAAAATGCACAAAACAGTGAACAGTCCAGAAACCAAAACAGAACATAAAAAACTATCGAGAAGCCAGGCGCCAAAGATAATCTTGATAATACTTACATGAAGACAGGACTATATTTGACTACTAACGTAGATTGTCAGAAATGACGCCTGCGCTGTTCCGATTTTTGCATAACTTGATACATAAAGATGAAAATTATCAACTTTCTTATCCTTATGCTTATCGATATTTGTGAAAGTTTGTATAAACGCGTTCATAAGAAACCATACGTTCAACTTTTGTGCTTATAAATAAAGTTATGCTTATGCTTATGAATGTGTCGTATGAACCAGGCATAAAAGTGTTGCCAAAAACTTACCCCTGAGCTCCTCTCGTCAGGGTTGTCAGAGTTTTCGCCACCCCTGGTTTAAACCATGGTTTAAACCGGTCTGGCTAAAAGTATAAAAAGTGGTCAAAAGTGGTTGAAAGTGGCTGAAATTAAAACCAAATCAAATCAAGAAGACATGTTCAATTAACTCACATAAACTTGGTAAACTTACTGAAACTTCGTGATAAATGAAAGGAACTTGACAATATAAAATAAAAAATCACAAAAACGCAAAAAGATTAACGTAAAACCTTCTTTTACTCCGGCCGATGATGACACATTCTGGCTAACGATTAATGATAAACTGGGGCGAGTTAAGAAACGTCACACCCGGTGTGAGTGTTATCCAAGTGTCAAACACTAACCTTTCAAATATGGCAAGCCGTTTTACTTTTTATTCAACCCTGCTTATAAAGTATCAAAAAATAGTTATTTATGGTACTAGAGCCATACAATGTTTTATCCAACAATTGAGGAAATCGTTTTTTAAGAGATGATAATTAAATATAAGTTTCAGTGTCAGAATGACTAGATCATGACACGGAACGTTTGTTTGTTTGTTTGCCACGGAAACATGAGTTATAATCCATAACTCACAGACGGCAGTAAAATGCAACAGGGAACGTGTCATGTCTGTCTCTCATCAAACAATAAGGTTGTCGCTCACGCGACATCCATTTGTTTACCAAACACAATCTAACCCAAACTCTTTGTCTAACTGAACATCAGAGACAAATTTAATACATTGTTACTTCGGCGATCACGATGGCAACATCTATGTCAACCAATCTGACCAATCACGGGCGACGTCCTTGCTGCATTTTACTGTAGTCTATAACTCACTGGTGACTAGTCAGTTATGTATTATAACACACTAGTTCGACACTGTACTTATCCAAAATGACATCAATAATGACCGTTTTGCTTGAGATGATAAGTGAGAAAAAGCTTTCAATAATAGATCAACACCTTTTTCGGGAGTTCCCAACCCGTACCTGACCCGCGACCCAGTATACAATCGCATTTTATCCACTTTTGACCAGCTTTTAGCCGGTTTAAACCACTTTTAGCCAATTAAAGCCTTTTTTAGCCACTGGCCTGGCCAAAAGTAGAAAAAGCCGGCTTTTTACAACCCTGCCTCTCGTTCTATGTATTTACTGCCGGTCATGATAATTTGATAACTTGATTGACTTCTACCAATTCCTTAGCTTCCAATCCTGGACCATTTATCCGGAACGATAGGACCAAAAGCGATGTTTTCTCTTGTCGTTTTTTCTTATTAAAAATTAAAGTGTGGACTGTATTTACAGGATTTATTCAGCTCGCTTTTCAGTTTGACCGGCGGCTGAATGCTGAATTATTATATTAATTGACATGTTTTTTTTTTAATCCTAGTACCCGCCAAAAACACTTGAAATCATGGATAACTGCATAAAGAGTTTCCTATAGAGGTTTTTCGTAAATGATCAATGGCGATATTATGTTGGGGACCAGTCCATCCACCATACAGCGCTCAAGTCGCCGTTGATGACAATATTGTCACGTGAATGTCAAGTTGAGTTTTCCAGTTTGTCAGTGTCAGTCAGCCATATTTCATAATTTTTGAAAAAATACTACCTATTAGTTATCCTCATTTGGGCCTATGCAGGAACAATCTTGACAATAGTCAACATTGAAAACTTGACGTAAAATTGAAATTTGACAGACGTTTCAATATTTTCAGCGTTCTGTAGTATGGTATCATGAGACCATTCCAGTTTGGTCTGTCATTAACGTCCCATTCAGCCAATCGACGAGCTGCAAGTGACGTTAATGACAGACCAAACTGGAATGGTCTCATGATACCATACTCCAGAACGCTGAAAATATTGATACGTTTGTCAAATTTCAATTTCACGTCAAGTTTTCAATGTTGACTATTGTCAAGAGTGTTCCTGCATAGGCCCAAAAGTACTGAAACGTACCTGAAAGCACTAGAAGTGAGCAGTGAGCATAATATTCAGAAGGCATTAATTTCCTAAATCAGAACCTGGAGTCCTAAGGCAGAGGGTGAGAACCTAAACAATGAAAAAATGTACAATTTACACCTAGTTTGCGGAAAAGATTTTTTTGAGGATTCAATTACAGGGAACCAAGAGAGGCTTGAAAAGAACTGCTGTTCCTACTTGTATCAACCTAGTAAGTTCCTGTTCCTTAAATATTAAATGAATATGTATTGGAACAAAAATACTAGATTTACATGGATAGTGCCATGTAGGTAGCATATTTTTGAATGAGTTATTAAGGTAAGATAGGGATTTTTCGAGGGATGTTTTTAAAACTTGTTCTGATTATAATAGGTAAGTAATAGGAATTAGATGATTTACTTTTGTATTGTTTTTTTTGTAAAATAATGGATGAATGATGAAAAATGAATAAATATACCTATGTATGTATTTGCAAATTATTTCTGGGGTGTTCGTATTCTCATGAATAATTTTGAGAATTATTTTGTGCCTACAAAAATCTTTTTGATGTTTATTTGGAATAAATTGTTTTTCTTTCAAACGTAAGATAAAAATTATGATTTCCTTATATCCATTAAAAAGATCTTTACAAGCACAAAATGGTTCCACTACCTATAAAATTCATATTTATAATATCCCCCATTTAAATTTGGCGCCATTAGTTCCCAGTCCATCCACTTCACTGGTGGCGCTAACAATAGTCCAACGTCACTATTGTCAGACGGCTCTCTATAGGGGTTTCTTTATGGATAACTGTTCATATTTGATTTGTCACCAACTTCTGCACCGTTCCTCATATACAATATAAAATAGACACCTTCTGAACACCACTATTAAAGGGTCTGTGCCTAGCTTGTAGTAGCCGGAGCACATTCCTATTAGGCGCAAACGTATCCCCACTCAGTGCCCCACTCAACTCCTCATCACGTCTTTCCTATGTTCGGTATTGTCCACACAATTTTTCACAGGTCATGAATGAAATGTTTCATCTATAGTTATAAGATTATTGGTCCAATCTGTCTCGTTTAATAATTTTCCACATCAATACTTGATGACCTGAATAATTTTCGACTCTCAACGTGATTTTTCACAAACTGACAAGGTCAGCTGACAACTTTCTCCACGTATCCTATGCAGGTGACACTTTTTTTCTGTATAAATACCTTATAACGAAATTAGTTTCAAAATCTCAGCTCTACTAAAACGACCCAAGAAAAAAATCGTTTTGCAAGTTACAGAGCCTACTACATCCAAACGTCTCATAGTTGCGTCAGCTGACATTGTATTGTTTTCAGGACAAAAACTAATGTTTGGTAAATACACAAAAAGTGTTGGGATAACACGTTAAAAAGTGACGGTACCACCAATACTAATAATTCTGTATATCTCTCAAAGTAAATCTTCTTCGATTCTTCGGAAGCTCCCTTTTAAACCGTGTGTTCAACCAAATTTGAATAATATCAATGTTTTCCTTGACCTATTTAAACTCAACTCTTCTACATTTTACTTTTATCCAGATTAATAATAAATCTAAGTACCAAGAACTACTATTTATTTTCTGAAGTCATGAATTCCGTTACAGATTCTGAGATCTCCACACGAATACGTGTGTTTCTGTGTTCGATCATCCGGATCATGGGTTTTAGAATCGTGCTGATCCTATATTACTATCAAAGTAGTTTCAAGATACTGCTAATGAAAACGTTAATGAACCATGAAATGATAATAATAATAATAGTCGTTAATTTCCAACAGGTTATTACCTAATTACAGGAAATTCTAGATACACAAATGCAGCAGTAATTATTATAAAAAAAAATAAAAAAAAATAATAATAGAATATTCAGTGCTGTACCAATGTTGACTCACCCTTGTGTTTTTCAGTCATTCTGTCAGCCTTAGTAGTAGCCTCTTTTAGCTGAGCATGGTATTCTGTCAGCGTACTCATTTGCTGTTCAAAAAAATCGTTCACATCTCTAACCGTAGCATTTAAATAATACTGGTCAGTGGTACTTCCTATCGATTTGAACAAACCACCCATTTGCTGTAACTTTCCTTTTGGACGAGCACAAAGATCTTGATCGAATTCGAGAAATACGTGCAGGTGGGAGTCTTCTCTGAATATTGAATGACATGCCAAGCGAGTGAGGAAGACTTCATGCATTGCAACTGTTTTTTTGAAAGTGGCCAGATATTCTCTACAATCATTTAAAAAAGGGATTAGTTTCGTTGACTTACACTATAAAACAATTTCAAATTTATCATCGTTGACTAATACAGGGTGTCTGAACTAGAAGTATTTACCCCGAATAACGGGGGTCAAAAAAACCAAATGAAAAACGCTCGGACCCGTCGATTTTTGTTTTCTGAGGTTATTTTCAACTTCGCAACTTCATCCCTACGCTATCAAACCAATAACTGGCACTATTATCTTTTTTTATATTTGATATTCATGTCCCAGAAGCATTATGTAGTGTATAGTATTTTTCACGTGAGGGCTACTAAAATATCATAGTGATGCCCATGAAGTTAAAAGAGTTATTTTTACTCAACAGAAGTTGGTTCGTTTATAACAACGGTCCCTCTGATTCCCTCATGTAAAGTGGGTTGGTATCTAATATATTATGTATCAATAATACTCGGGTTTCAAATAATAGTAGATTGAACCACGAGATAATAATGATAGCTTTCATTCCCGAATATGGTTCATTCCGAGGGAATAGCAGCTATTATAGCCAATAGTATACTGTACCTTCCATAACACTTTCATCCATCTCAATACAAACACTACGCGTTTGACACTGTCAATAATTTTAAATTTCTTTATATTATGGTACCTATCATTAAAAAAAAAACTGTCATTGGTATGTAAGAGAGAATAGTTCATTGTTTTCATGGTATACTATTGAGAGGAATTTTGTGATTGAGATGAATGAACATCATGTTAATGACAAATAAAGTGGTTCATTAAAAAATCCAAATAAATTAATTAGTCGTGAATAAAGTAAAGTATACTGAACTCGCAATAATAATTATTCTTTCCTCGGAATGATACTTCCTATCCCTAACCATCTTCGGGAATAATAAGTACGATTAATGTCTCGCGGTATAGTCCACGTAAATTCAGCCAGAAATGAATGTGATCTAAAATGACAGAAATTTAAAACAATGAGATGAAGCGAATTCATTAATAAGGCACACTGGCGTCTCAGGAATTATTCAGTGAATATTATTTAGTATTAGAGAAAAGGAAGCAATGAAATTCGAAGTAAACACAATTTGGCAATGAAGAAGAAATTTGATGAAGTATCGTCAAATTGAGAAATCCGAGATAATCGAGCCATTATGGAGTTTCCAGTTAAGTGAGTACCAGCAGATTCTGACGGACTGGAAAAATTAAAGTGATATTTAGTGGTGTCACTAGAGACTACTAAGTTGCTTTGAAATGTGAAACCACGATTATTCACTGGAAAATTAATTGAAATAAAGTCAATGGAATACAGCTTGATAAATGATGGAAATAAGTTCCTTCATGATCATTTTTTTATGAAAAGAAGATTTTCATTTGTGTTTTCAAAATCAATAATAAATACCTACATAAATGTGAGCATATTCAATAGTTTCTTCAATATCTGTCTCACGACATATTTTTACAGAAGCCTGTGTCATGCTTCTCTATAGCTTACTATATTATATAATTGGAAAATGTCATTATTGAATTTGATAAGGCTTTTATTACTCGATTTTTTTCCATTTTCCCCAGTTTGTTCTTTTTATTGTAGTTCCTAGACGGCGCGCGGCGTTGTCATCAAATTAACAAATCGATCAAATTCTAGCTTGCCTGGAGTATTAATTGATATATGTACTAATTATATTGAAAGTACAAAATCTGAAAAATATATCTTTTAAACACCTACACATTTAGAAATGCTGTGGATACCAATCTTCGTCACAAACAGCATTCTGAAAAAAATCTGATACCTACATCTCTTGTAAAATGGAATCTATGAAAAGAACATGTCTAAATTGGAGGCAAACTCTACAGTAACGTATGTTAAGAAAATTTCATATTATGTATATCCGCGAATCCGAGTGTATATCATTAATTTATATTTTTCTATAGCTACTTAATTAACTATTATGCTGAAATGGAGGGAATGAGAAAGTGCCACTAAAAATATGATGAATGGTATGTAGGACATATACATTTTCAAGAACTTCAAGACTTGATAGAAGGAAATGTCAATAAATTGACTTTTACTCAACATTCAGAATAGACAGGAAATATCATAGTGTGTCTCAAGATAAAAAGTGTCCGCAAAGGTGTAAATGACAACCAAATTTCGAGCTGAATGTTCAAATTCCTAGGATCGCTCCTTCTTAATCTCAAATAAGATGTGAATAATATGAGTTCAATCAATATAGTATTATAAGATTGGAAGACAGTTGGTGTTTGTACAGCTTGTCCAGAATAAAATGATGCACATGGCACTATATCAGGATATTGGTAACGGTGAGAGATGCGACGTAGCTTTAATGAAAGAAAAGTAGCGTATTTGTATGCCAAAAAAGATTTTACCTTCATTTTATTTTGAGTCGATTCCGTAATGTAGAAAAAGGGTTAAAAACGAAAACATTTTCAATTTTCAGGTTATGGGAAAGAGGATACGACGATTTTAAAAACGACGTCAAAAAAATTGTAGGCGTACTATGTTGCGTCCAGCCAAAGTCAAGTACGTTTTTATTATGGGAGCCATATTTTTAGAAAGCATTTTTGATGCGTATTTTGAAAATGGAAAAATTCAATATGGCCCCATATGAAAAACAAAAGTTGACCTCGGCCGGACGCAACATGGTAGGCCTACATTCCTTATGCCGTTTTTAGAATCGTCGCATCCTCTTACCCATATACTGAAAATTTGAAAATTTTAGCTTTTATAATAAGCAAAATATTGTGGCTTTTCAAATTTGGACATTTTTCTTTTTCTCCCTGCGGTATCGATTCAAAATAAAACAAAGTCAGATTATTTTTGGGCATACAACTAAGCAACTTTTCTTCCATTTAAGGGACGTGGTATCTGTTACCGTTTCCAATATCCCCATGTACATAATCTTATTCTGGACACACTGTATAAACATTACAATGTAACGGACTGGAAGATTGTTATAATAATAATAATGATAAAATTAATGCCTTCAATTGTGGACAACTTCTCGTGATACATTTTTGTTATATCTCCTAAAATAAAGACAGTTTACTCTTGATTACTTTTTTAAATTCAGCTCAAAAACTCCTTCCTCCTCTTATATATTGATTGATTGACCTCATATTATTCACATCTTAGTTCGAGAGTAAGTAGGGGTGCGTTGATTTAGAACAAGAAAGATACGCAAGTTAATGGGTGAAAACGTGACCCGAAATATGTCCGACTCTTAGGTAAGAAGAACGTTAAAAATATATCCGAGAAGGCTGTTTCAATGTCTCGGCGAGTCGGAAAGGTCTCACGAATTTCAACATAGGGTTCGCGTATCTTTCTTCTTCTCAATCAACGGTAGGGGTTATCCCCTGAATATGGAAATCCAGCTCTAATTTATTGGTCATTTACACCTATTTGGATACTTATCTTGGGCCACACTGTATGTAGTTTGAATAATCTTTTTATCAGACTTTTGGATCACACGCTATTATTTCCAAGTTGTCAAACTGAAAAGCATTGTCACAAAGTTTGTCGTATGGATATCTTTTTCCCGAAATATGTATTCCGTTACACGAAGTTCCCAAAAATAAATTGAATACGGAAAAAATAATCAAAACTTACGCCTCAAGTTCTTGTTTCATTTTCGTAAATTCCTCTTTGGTCATTGTTCCTTCGCCTTCGCCCAAGCGCTGTAGTTTCTCTCTTGAAGCATCAAAATTGGGACGTGGAGGAGGAGGTGGGATCTGTGACGATGAGATCCAAGATGACAATCAAAGATGCCGTTTTGGAATTCAACATATTAATAAATCTGCCTCAAATTTTGGGTTAATTTAAATGAGAGTTTATTTATCAATAGACCATCACCAAAAATCAGTACTTTTTCGACGATGCCAGGCGGTTTCTAAATATCGAAAACTAAAAAGTGTCAAATAAGCTGTGGAATAATCCAGATCAAATGTATGGGGTATGTTGAAAAGAGAGAAAGTTCAAACGGTATTTTATAATTTGTCATGTCATGTATTCCATAATTTGTGGACGAAACTTCAGCCCTGTATTTAAGGGTCAAAAATAACCAAACTTTATTCTATAAACATGATATAACGGCAAACGCCCCCTAAGGTAGCTAAAGGGAAAATCTAAGTATGGATTTTTTCAATTATTTCCGAAACGATTTGAGATAATGGAATCCTACTAACTAATTAAATATGCTGAATTCCAATATGAGTTCAAAAATTTGATCAAAAGGGGGTTCTCACTAATCATGTAATCATGATTGACTGAACACATCAGCTTATATCAATGAATGTTGTAATTGTCGAAAAATTGATCGGTTTGGACCATTTTGATCAATGATCTTTACTCAAATCTCAAAATACCTCAAAACTAGCACAACTAAACAAAACACTGATTCAGTAACACTGAACAAGCTTGTTCTCACACTTCAGTCTGTGTTCATTTCGATAATGATCAGTCAAAATACGAAAAGTAGAACTGGTTTTCACTTTGACTGGAAGTACAAACATACCGATCATTTTTCATGAAAAGGTTCTCACGTTCATAATCTGTTCATTATCACTGAATCAGTAAAAATGATCATTGAAACTTACTAGTGAGAAGGGCGTTTCATTTCGGGAAGGGCAATTGACGATATGTGTATATACAGGGTCGCTGATATGTATGGCAACAGTCGATTATTGGCTAAAGTATAAGAGCTACCAGAAAAAGTTGAACACAAAAGTTATAGGGTTTTTAGATATCCATTAACTGGTGATGATTTGAAGTATACGGGGTCGGCCATGAAGTCGTGTCACATCAAAGTTGCATTTTTTTAAATGGAAGCCCCTGTATTTTAATTGATATTTCAATTCTTTCTTCAATTTGGAACAAAAATTGTCATACAACTAATGTTCCTAGATTCAACCGTTATCGAGATATCGCGTCTTAAAAATGGCATTTTTGCAACTTTGACATGCTATAAAACTCAAACTATTCAAGTTAGAGAAGAATGGTTTGCACTTTCCTATCTCAACTTTTCAAGAGCTATTTTGTCATTTGAATAGAAGGTACCGTCAACTGTCAACTTTTTTTGACACATTTTGACATTTTTACACAAGAATGAATTTAATCTCCTTGAATAGCTCTTGGAGAGTTAAGACAGGAAAGTGCAAACCATTCTTCTCTAACTTGAATAGTTTGAGTTTTATAGCATGTCAAAGTTGCAAAAATGCCATTTTTAAGACGCGATATCTCGATGACGGTTGAATCTAGGAAAATTAGTTGTATGAGAATTTTTGTTCCAAATTGAAGAAAGAATTGAAATATCAATTAAAATACAGGGGCTTCCATTTAAAAAGATGCAACTTTGATGTGCCACGACTTCATGACCGACCCAGTATACTTCAAATTATCACCAGTTAATGGATATCTAAGAACCCTATAACTTTTGTGTTCAACTTTTTCTGGTAGCTCTTATACTTTAGCCAATAATCGACTGTTGCCATACATATCAGCGACCCTGTATATATATATATATATATATATATATATGTATGATAAAGTTGGGTTATTTTGGCCCGATAAATAAAGGGCAGAAGTTTTGTCCACTAATATAGGACTCCCCGCAAATCAAAATAGTAAGAAGTTCGCATTTTACCTAATTTTGAAAATTTAAGTGAAGTCTTGAAAAACTAGCTCTCAAGTTTGTACTTGAGAGCTAGTTTTTCAAAACCAGAGTCAAAAAAGCCTTCAAATTCTATGGAAGATTTCATTCTGTATGCCCATCAACAGTATCCTGATAACCTTCACAAAACTGCAATAATTATAGAATTTGAGGAACTCAGCTGTTTGAGAAACCACTGGTTCATAATATGTATATTGTGATATTATTGTTATTTGTATATTTTAGATATGTAGGTTAAGGTGTCTGTAATTGGCCTTTGGCTGTAGATACTGTTTTTGAATAAATGAATAAATATACAGGGTTATTCACGTTATTTGACACGAAACATTATGGCCGAAGTATATGATTTTGAAAAAGTTTTTTTTTCTGGATGGATAGGGACCCTTTAAGGCTACATTTTAAAAATATTTTCATGTTATACAGGGTGTCCCCAAAACACGAAACTCATCAAATTTGTATTTTTGAAATGGAACCCCCTGTATATTAATTGATATTTCAATTCTTTCTTCAATTTGGAACAAAAATTGTAATACAACTAATGTTCCTATATTCAACCGTTATCGAGATACCGCGTTTTAAAAATGGCATTTTTGCAACTTTGACATGCTATAAAACTCAAACTATTCAAGTTAGAGAAAAATGGATTGCACATTCCTACCTTAACTTTTCAAGAGCTATTCAAGGAGATTAAATTTATTTTTGTGAAAAAATGTCAAAATGTGCCGAAAAAAGTTGACAGTTGACGGTTCCTTCTATCCAAATGACAGAAGAGCTCTTGACAAGTTAAGATAGGAAAGTGAAAACCATTTTCCTCCAACTTGAACAGTTTGAATTTTATAGCATGTCAAAGTTGCAAAAATGCCATTTTTAAAACGCGATATCTTGATAACGGTTGAATTTAGGAACATTAGTTGTATCACAATTTTTGTTCAAAATTGAAGGAAGAATTGGAATATCAATTAATATACAGGGGGTTCCATTTAAAAAAATACAACTTTGATGTGTTTCGTGTTTTGGGGACACCCTGTATAACGTGAAAATATGTTTAAAATGTAGCCTTAAAGGGTCCCTATCCATCCAGAAAAAAAAACTGCCAGAATGGCTATGTTCATATTAGGAGATCATCTTTGATACTTACAATATATCCAGCATATTTAGGTTCCTCTTCATATCGGTCATGTAGCCAGATAAATTCTTCATGTTGTCTTACCACAAGAAATTCAGATTTTTGAAAAGTTTTCATCGTGGTTCTGGTATGAACTGTGAATTTGACTTTATCTTTTTCACTCAGAGCATCAGAGATATCAACCACAAGGCTGCTATCTGTTAAAGGGATTGTTCTGCCTTCGTCTGTCTGGAAACAAATAAGTGTTTTTATTCGATCGGCTTCGAAAATGATTTATAATACGTTGACCACTCAAAATGGGTACCGTTTCAATGACGGATATTATTTGATATTGAAACTACCTTGTTATGAACCAGTGTAGGTCATATGTGAATCTAATAATGTCAGCCAACCACAAACTGTTCTAAAACAAAGGTTGCAAATAGGTTAAAGGCGGCTACTTACATGCCTGCCCCAGGGGCAATCTGAGAGGCAGAGCGATCAGGGGCAGCCAGAGTCCAGACTGGTTCGACGGTAGGCATAAAAACTATGATGCCCCTGCCCCAGACGCCCTACTTGCGAGGTGCGCATGCATGCCCACACACATAACACTTGAGAAGGTAATAAAGGTTCATTCCCCCTTCTGTCTCCTAGAATGCCCCTGCGAACAGGCGCCTTTCTCAACAACTTAAATCAACCTTCTGCGCGCACACGGATGCGACTTGTAGCAAATCAAACGGAAAGGTATCTGCACTTCAAAAAACATTTTTGGTTTTGAATTTTTGACCTTCGCCGTCGCCGCTAGATGGCGTTAACTGAAATGGTAGCATGTTTTTGAGTTTTTTCATTTTCCTATTAAAAAAATTTAAAAAAACGAAAAAACTTGAAAAAAAAACAAAAAAAAATCATTAATTTTTTTGTTTTTTTTTATAGGAAAATGTATCCCCTTTTAAAATATATAAAAATGAATAGACCATTACATTTGATTTTTTTGTAAAAAACGCAAAAACATGCTACCATTTCAGTTAACGCCATCTAGCGGCGACGGCGAAGGTCAAAAATTCAAAACCAAAAAAGTTTTTTGAAGTGCAGATCATGCTCTTCCATATGAGCCCAAGCTCGTTTAAATCGGTCAAGCGAAACGGGAGAAATCTCCGTTTATTTAATAAAACAATTGAACTTCCCCCACCACTTTATTATGATAGATAGAAAAAAACGTTTTGGACAAAAAGTGTAGGTAAATAGTCAGTAAATCCGAAAATGAGCTCATCGATATATTTTCATTGGACAAAATTCCATAAAAATCATATTTTTCTACTTGGTGTTGGTTGTTACGCACCCTAGCGACCATTTCAGAAACTTGAAAATATTTTCCAGGTTTTTCTCTTGGCCGTTTTAGTAATAAAATTTTTTGCCGCAAGCCTCTACGATGAATAGTTTACGAGAACTGGCACCCTGACTCTGAAAATGAATCACCCTGTACATACGTATAACACCAGAAATTGTAGTGACTTCATATTGAGTGGAAGGTGTAATACAAACCAAATGTTAAAATCTGTTTTATATGGAGGCCTACAAGAATTTAATAAGTTACCAAAACATATTAAAGACATAATAAGCATCTTGATTTCACTAGACTATTGAGGGCACATATTGTCATGGAGTCATAGTATTGTATATTTCTAGTTTTTATTTCCGTTTTTGATGTTTCGATGTTTTTATTATTGAATCAATGTTATGTTTTTTTTTAACAAACAATTACTTGTGTATGTGATATCTACAATTTTAGCCATTTTTCATATTGTATGTTTATATTTATAGCCTAAATAATTTATCATTTTGAAATCATCAATTTAATAAATTCAAACATATATTTCGAAATACACAAACAATTTCAAGCAAAAATAGATACCAACTAGACATAGCCTGAAAAGTTAAATATGCTATATTTTCACCATATTTTGGTCTGATTTGCTTCTTGTTTGTTTGGTTGCTCTGCCGAAACAAACTAAACTTTTATCGCATTTCCGAATTATTCATTGGGATTTACGAAACCAAAACAGTCGTCAGCCGGAGTAAATGTGTTCACAAAATAAATGTAATCTGTAATCTATGATCCTGTATAAATGTGAAAAATGTTGGTTCATGTCCAGATCAGCGCAATTGAGATTTCGATAAACAAATACAATTGTTAGTAATGTGAGAATAAGCCAGTTTCAGTTCTAAGCATTTGTCACCTATTCCTTTTTTTTTTCAATAGTAATTGCCTCTTTTATTTCAGATATCAATTATAGACAAAATGTCCGATTGACATATCCCATAGATAAAATTGATAGTTTTCAAGTTATTACATTTTGAAAATACTTTATTGAAAACAATGTATGTAAATTGTGAAAAACTTGAAAACTATCAATTTCTGATAAAGGACAATGTCGTGTCAATCGAAAGAGAATTTTGACTGGATTTATGATATAAATATTAGTAAAAATTTCTGAAATAAAAAAAAAGAAGCATCCCATCAGAAAAAACCTGTTTTTTAAATAATTGGTAAAGACCCTATACAGTGTGTCCGCGGATCCGATTAACAAGAGGTCAAATGGACCAAAATTTAAAAGATACAAAAAAAGGTCATTCTTGATAAAAAAAAGGTCTGCTTGTCGAAAAAATAGGGGATACGATGAGAAAACCGGTTTTACATTATACTATATAGGGTGTCTCGCGGTGATCGTTCATTAGAATATCTCGGGAAATAAAGCGATTGGATTTCTGAAAATTTGTATTGTGTGATTTTCAAGGATGCTCTCTTCAATTGAAATAATATCCACGTTGTGCGACTTCCGGTTATACCGGAAGAAGATGTCGACTCTCTTCTTTTAAATGGAACACTGTATATATAATTACATTTTTGGATTCTTCGTAGAATTCTAGTCAGATTTCATGTATCATGTTCTATACCCAAGTATACGAGTTTTTGGAATATTTCAGTTTGTATGTCAAAAATGAAGTTTGTAGTCTCCAATTTAAATGTGAATTTTACCTTTAAGAAAGCCTTAATTATTCAATATGTGTTGGATTCCTTGTTGAAAGGGATCTGCTTTAAAAGATTGTTTGTAATATTTTGATAAATATTAATACAGGCTGGTCAAAAAATAAGATCAAAAATAAATCAAGAAAACTGCCAAAAATCCATTTTTTAAATGGAAACCACCAAATTTTATAATTTCATCTTATGCAGCATTGGAAATGAAGTTTGTATAACATTGCCCATTTGAAAAATAGGAAAAAAAAATTTTTGGAAAGGACAAGCTTACACAAACTCACCTTTATTTTAAATGCTAAATTCTATACAATGATAAAATTTGGAAGTCTCCATTTGAAAAAAAAATTGTCAGTTTTCTCGATTTAATTTTTGATTTTACTTATTGACCACCCTATATTAATAGTTATCAAAATATTGTAAAAAATCTTTCATGGTAGGTCCTTTTCAACCAGGAATCCAACACAAATTAAATAAAAAGGGCTTTCTTACAGGTAAAATTCACATTTAATTGGAGCCCACAAACGTCATTTTTAACATCAAAACTCAAATATTCAAAAAACTCGTATACTTAGGTAGAGGGCATTATACATCAAATATATCTAGAATTGCACGTAGAATCCAAAAATGTAATAATATATAGGGTGTTTTATTTGAAATGAGCAATTTGATACCTTCTTCCGGTATAACCGGAAGTCGCGAAACGACGTTATTATCTCATTTGAAGAAAGCATATTGGAAAATCTCACCATACAAATTTTCAGAATTCCAATTGTCTTATTTCCCCAGATATTTTAATGGACGGTCGGCGTGAGACACCCTGTATATATACGGTGTATTACCTTCGAGTATATAGCATTGGTAACTCGTTAACCATACGAGATACAAGGTCGGCAAAGGAGGCAAAGGTGCGCAATTTCAATCTCAATAAAATGCCGCTTCCAAACTTGGAAAATTTCGAAGACTTCTGTAGATATCCGAAAATAACCATTTTTTTCGAAATCCTTTTTTATTTTGTCCTGGATTTATTTGAGGAGATAATTAGAAACGAATGACACATTTGCATGGACACTTTTTATGCTCTTCAAGATAGCTTGAAATTCGACGTTTCGAATCCTCGCAATCATCATCAATTCTTTTTTCAAATACGAACCCAACTTTTTCAATACTTTTTTGAATAACTCTATGCTTCCTGTCATAAATGATGTGTCAAACTTGCTATTTTGAAGTAGTGCAAAAAGTTAATACGAGAGTCCAAACGAAAATCCAAAATTGTTGATCCTTGCAGAAAGCGTCGCCGGATCGTAGTCATGGTAACAATAATAACTTTTGACTTAAATAGAGCAGCTCCAAGCTCCAAGTTTGAAAAAATTGAGAAAAAAAATAAAACAAAAAAACATTGATAAAAAAAGAAGAATGACACATCATTATTTTCAGGAAGCAGAGAATTATTCAAAAATGAATTAAAAAAGTTCGGTTTGTATTTGAAAAAAAAGTTGATGATGGTTGCGATAATTAGAAACGTCAGATTTCAATTTCGACCACATTATCTTGAAGAGCAGAAAAAGTGACCATGAAAATGTGTCATTCGTTTTCAATTATCTCGTCAAATAAATTCGGGACAAAAGCTATGTTCGAATAGTCCACATCTTCAACATATTTTACACCTTCAACCGAGTTGTCGTTTTTTTAGTCCCATCTGTACTCATCGATAACGTCTTGACTTGCGTATTTTTAGTCCAAATGCGATCCGAAAAATGACATTTTTCACATCTCAATGCTGAAAAGGAGATTTTATAGATGTTGGGAGTGGGGGAATACGTTTTGTAGGTTACGTTCTGTTGTTTTGAATTTTGATTTGGACTTTTACCGTTGTTGACGTTATTTCATATCCAAAATGGAATGAATTGTGATTAAAAATAAAAATGGAGTCGCTAATTTGAGCTAGCAACAAAAAGCAGCGAACAAAACAAACCCGAAGAAATGTGTGGTTAGGTTACTTCTGATGTCATTTCAGGTCATTCGTCATTTCTCGATTCGGCCGTTCGATTTCTGAAGATGTAAAAAATAAAAACGTCTGTCACGTGATCGAACATCCTCAGATGTCACTGTGAATTCGGATGTGGACTATTCGAACTTAGCTAAAATAAAAAGGATTTAAAAAAAATCGGTTATTGTCGGATATCTCCGGAAGTCTTTGGAATTTTCAAAGTTTCGAAGCGGCATTATTATTGTGAGATTGAAATTGCACAACTTTGCCTCCATTTAACCCATGTTGTATCTCTTATGGTTAACGAGTTACCAATGCTATATACTCCAATTTGTTACGACCTGTATACTTATGCTCTACAGGGTGACCGGAAATGATAAGCAAAAAATTCAGGTAAGAATTCTAGACAAAAAATAAATGCTACCTCTTCCTATGATATTTTTCCTAAAATTTATTTTTGACAGAGTCACAGGGTGTTAAAACTGCATTTCATTTACAGTTTTTTTGCAACACCTTTTGCCATGCTTGTAACATTTTGACGAAATCTTGTATTTGGGGCTTTAACGGCATGAGGAATTCAAATTTGCCTATCATTTTTTCGCATTTTGTAGAGGGCGCCACATACGAACCTATACTTTGATTTGAATGGTCCCATTTTTTTTGTGCTACAGTGTAAGTGATTTCTGACCAAATATTTTTATTCTCCATACCTTTTGACATGAGAAAGGGATACTTCTTTTGCTGCGATAGATCTTTTGAAAGATGGTGATTGACAAAAATACTGAAAATAAAAAAAAATAAAAAATGTAAAAAATTACAGACTGTCAAAACTGATTCTAATCAATTTTTTTCCCACGGCAACTTATAGCGCATGATTCCAAAGCTTGCTATATTAAAAGTTGGAAATAAGTTATGATAATTTCGTATTCATCACATGCAAGCAAAGTTATTTTAGCTTATTTCTTGCAAACGGTTAGATTTATCGAAACAAAAAATCCTTTCTTATTTCAAAAGGTTGGGAGAATAAAAATAATCACTCAAAAGTCGCAAACAGTGTAGCACAAGAAAGTTGAGACCATTCAAATCAAAGTAGAGGTTCGTATGTGGCGCCCTTCTACAAAATGTGACAAAACGGTGGGCAAATTTGAATTCCTTATCCCGTAAAAGCCCCAAATATGAAATTTCGTCAAAATATTATGAGCGAGATTATGAGCGTGGCAACATGGCCAAAAAAACTGCAAATAAAATTTATGTTTAACACCCTGTAACTCCGTTACTGATCAATTTTTGAAAAAATGTTATAGTAAAACGTAGCATTTATTTTTGATCTACAATGCTCCCCTGATTTTTTTGCTCATCATTTCCAGACACCCTGTATAGAACTCTCAAAAAGAATAAAATCAATAAAGAGCAAACAGTAATTTTTTGGCCTTTTACCGTGAAATGAATAAAAAACTCCAAATTCAGTCATAGCCCTGATTTTGAACTTACTAATGAGAACTTGAATTTATAAAAATTTTAAATGAATTTTGCATGTTCGCTTTTTACCACTTCCATAATATTGAGTTTTTAACCTGTACAGGGTTTTTCTTCATTTTTTGACACCATCCTTATCTTTTTTATTTGACGTTTCTGGAAAAAGCGTATCGTAAAAAAATTTGATGGTTCCAAGAAAATTTTTCAAAAAACTTTATTTAGCATATACAGGGTGCCTCAGAATGTCTGGGACTGGTGCAACTTTCTTATCTCAAATGAGAACCCTACTTTTTCATTCGATTTTTATATTCTCCTAAAAATTCTAAATATTTTCTTTGTATCATACCCTATACCTAAAATTGACGTATAAAAAGATATTGACCTCGAATATGAAGGACTATAACAAGGAGACGAATCGACATACGAATATCCCTGAAATTCTGTCCCTCTTTTTCGTTAGTTCATTTGAGGGCGCTGTTGCTAGTAGGGCTTTTATTTATTCATTGTCATAAGGCAAAAAATTGAGGCTGAATCGTCGCAGCATCGTGTTTCAAGCCCATGGTTTGTTCAATGATGACTGTTGTCAATGAAGGATATGAGGTCACTCAGTTACTCTATCAATTGATGCAATCAAACAAAAAAATATGAAAATTCTAGAAATTTCAGAATTATGTATAACAAATATAGTACATTTTGTATCAAGGGCGGAAAATAGATGATTTTGACGAGGGTATAAGTAGCAGCACGAGCGAAGCGAGGGCAGATATTAGCCGAGTCAAAATAATCATCTTTCGTCCGTGGTACAAACAGTGCTTTTTGTACAACCAGTTTGTAATAATTTGAAAAAGAAATAATTATGAAAATCAAAAATAAATAATCGATACACTGCACTACTTTGCTGACAAGTCAGGCAACTGACAAGTGACAACTGTTAATCATGGTTACAATAGGTGTGTTCCCGTATTCTTTTGTGGTGCAGATTCATTATCACCGAGATTGTCACGTGATAAGTTCCTTCTAGTATGCTAGGCTGTCACGTGGTTATCAGATTCAGAGGCGTTGGGATCCAAGGAACCGTTGCTAAGCGACCCGCGGGCCCGCGGGCGCAAAAGTACTTTTAGGCCCGGCTGCCAAAATTAGCGAGTTTCCGCCTGTTTTGCATGCATTGAAAAGTGGACTTTACGTGTAGGTTGTACAAAAATATATTTATGATACCTTTTATCATCAAATATTGAGAGTTTTGATGCAACCTAGCTAATAAAAATTGTTGCATTCTGATAGAGTATTCGTAACGTTGTTTCAATTATGTTGCCTAGGTGACATTTTTGTTTGACATCAAATCACTAACGACTCTTCGCCATCTGGGAGTAACAATTGAACCTGAATTACGATTTGAAACCTGGACCACTTTTATGCATTTCGATTACTCTCCTAGTTACAGTCCTCCATAACCTCGAAAAAGTGCCTGGTTACCGTGATTGTTTCAATGGTCGCGTCTAGGCAACTGTGGCACTGCAGAGCTTTATTCAAGCGGTCTCACTGAACGACATAAATGAGTCCGCTGTGCTGAAGCGCTTTATTCCGGCGGTAAAGCATATATTTTGTTCGCTTTATCGCTGCAAGTGTCATGAAGCGGCGGGAAACCGGCAAATCGTTTCAAATTTGTGGATCATAAAATGTGCGATTCGGCAGATGAAACGATATTTATACAATTTTGAGAAGAGATTGTTTATGTACAGGATTCCTCGGATTATGAGAGACAAAAAATTCTTAGTGAAAGTATCAAGCAAGTACTTATCCAAACAAGTTATAAGTATAAGCAAAATAGGAAATTGATATATTTCCCTAGTGCATTATTGTAACTACGGTACAGGTGAAGAAGAAGAATAAACTGATGAATTTGCGAAATTTAAACATTATTGATTATATAGGAAGGAATGGCTGTGTTGCTCATCTCGAAGTAGGAAGGAAAACAGTTTGAGTACTCAGAGCAAATATTTTATTCATGAAGCTGGCAAAGCGCTTTCGGCTAATAATAAGCCATCATCAGTGCCCCAACTGAAAGTGAGAACGGCATTAGCTACGTTCTTGAACGTTTAGCGGAGAAAAATTAATTTATACAATAAAGGAAAACTCTCGATACCCACTAGTCAGTCGTGTACAGTGGACTTTTTCATCAAAGAAAGTGAAATTGATGAAAAAGTCCTGGGTGTTTCCGTAAATTTCGTCTGCAGACTAACTCGCTTATTATGCAAGATAGATAGGGACTTTAAATACAAAGTTGGTATGAATTAACATAAACCGCTAGAAAAAAATATTTTTTTGTATACCGGGTGCACGAGAAAAGTGTGGCAGACACAACTTGCATTTTTTTAAATGGAACACCCCATATATTATTTTATAATCAAATAGACATTATTTTTCTGATCTCAAAAATATACAACATGTAGGTATTCCTTCCAGCCGTTTTCAAAATATTTGAACTTTAAAGTTGGTTTTTTGGTATTGCCAAATTGTAATATCTATGACTACAATAATTGTTTTAACATCAGTTATTTTTATCCTTCCAATAATCTGAAACAACGAATAAAACAAGTGAATACATCATGTTATTAATAAATTGATATCATAAAATGCATTCAAGAAAATGTGTTGTGAATAATGGCGGGCATATTCAATAATTGAATTTTATGATATCAATTTATTAATAATATAATGTACTCACTTGTTAAATTCGTTGTTTTGGATTATTGGAAGGATAAAAATTAATAAATAATGTTCAAACAACTATTCTAGCCATAGATACTAAATTTGGCAATACCATAAAACCAACTTTAAAACTCAAATATTTTGAAAACGGCTGGAAGGAATGCCTACATGTTGTATATTTTCGGGATCAGAAAAATAATGTGTGTTAGATTATAAAATAATATACAGGGTGTTCCATTTAAAAAATGCAAGTTGTGTCTGTCACACTTTTCTCGTGCACCCGGTATACAAAAGATTATTTTTTTCTGGCGGTTCATGTTATGTACACGACTGAATAGTGAGTATCGAAAGTTTTCCTTTATTGTATAAATTATTTTTTCTCCACTAAACGTTCAAGAACGTAGCTAATGTCGGTCTCACTGTCAGTTGGGACACTGACGATGGCTTATTATTAGCCAAAAGCGCTTTGCCAGCTTTGTAAATAAAATATTTGCTCTGAGTGTACCTATAAAATCTCTTGCACAGATGAAAAATCATCATTACTCACCTTCAATCTCGGAAGTCGCTTAACAAACGAAAACTCTCCCAACCTAACCGAAACGGCCCAAATTGTAATTGTCAGAGCAATACAGATTTTTATGTGAAAAGCTGTAGTACATAACGCCATCTATCGGCAGAATTTGTCAATCTTAGGATGGAAATTCCCATCAATGTAATGAAAGACATCTACTATTTAGTCGCCAAACTGTCTACAACGGGTTGATGGGTAAACCTCCCGGGAAAGCAAAACAGATTTTTATATTTTTCGTTTCTTGCTCAGTAAAGCATACTATTTTCACCAAAATCACCCAAAAGTTAATAGGTTATGAGCCCAGACAACGTAGTCTGCAAAATTGGGTGAAGAAAGTGTGGGACAATTCTATGTGTTGAAAATTGTCGGTGAAAATAGGTGAGGTTAACAGCTGAATTGAGTTTGAGAAAAATCTGTGGAGAATCGTGGAATTGGAAATGGCTTCGTCAGGAATCAGGAACACTACCATTTCTCCAGCTAACGAGCGATAATTATAATAACTGGATATTTCGGGTTGAGATGTTGTTAGAAAAAGATGGTGTCAAGAAGATTCTACAAACAAGCCAGGAGGTGTATGAAGCGCTTGATGCAAGAAACAAGGTCAAGCATGATTCATTAGACACTAAAGCTAAATGTATCATAGTACAGTGCATGACACATAAGCATCTGGAATATATTAAGGATGCTAAAACGGCTCGAGAAATGCTTAAAAGTTTGCAAAATGTATTTGAAAGGAGGAGTACTTTTTCTAAATTGTATATTATGAAAAAGTTATTGTAGCTTAAATGTAGAACGGACGAGTTACAGGAGCATTTCATGAAAGTAGAAACTTTGCTAAGAGAATTGGAGGGAGCTGGTGCAAAGCTCGATGAAACTGACAAGGTCTGCTATTTATTACTAACTATGCCTGAAAAATATGATACAGTAATAACTGCGAAAGAAACTGTGACAACAAATATTTCTTTGGAATTCGTAAAAAGTAAACTTTTAGATGCTGAACTTAAATTTAAAGATTCTGAAAAGTCTGAAGAAAAGAACAAAAACTTTGAGGCAGCTTTTCATGTTAAGAAATATACATCTATCAAATGTTATGGATGCGGAGGAGGACATTTTTTGAGAGATTGCCCGAAAAATGAAAACAAAAGTGTGTCACCATTTCGGCAACCATCCAGAGGTCATTACAGAGGTTACCCGAGAAGAGGGTTGACCTATTCGAACTCCTACAAGTGATGGTGATAAGTATTACCAAACCATTATTGATGATTACTCTCATTTTATCATAGTTTACCTATCAAAAAGAAAGTCTGAAGCCCAGAACAATCTAATGAATTACATTAGGGAGATGAAAACGAAAGGTTACTCTGTGTCAAGGATACGAATGTACAATGGTGGTGAATTCAAAAGTGTTGAATTTGAAAATTTCTGCAAACAGAAGGGAATAAGATGTGAGCACACACTTCCATACACACCTCAGCAAAACGGTTTGAGTGAAAGAGCCAATAAAACACTTCTTGATAAAGTTAGATCAATGTTTGCAGAAACCAATTTACCAAAAGATCTATGGGGAGAAGCTATTAGAAGTGCAGCCTATCAACTGAATAGATGTCCAACAGTTTCCTTAGATGGTAGAACACCAGTTAGTGTCTACTATGGCAAAACCGATTTGAGCAAATTGAAGATCTTTGGAAGTAAGGCATGGGCAGTGAAAATGCCAAAGTCAGGTGACAAATTGGAATCTAGAGCTGTACCAGTCCGAATGGTGGGATATAGCACAAACGGATATCGACTATGGAATCCTCAAACAAACAAAATCATTGTATCAAGGGATGTTAGATTTGATGAGAATGATACAGTATACCATGACGGAAGAACACAGGATGAGACTGGAGGGGAAAAATGCATCAATTATGAAAACGAAGAGGATAATGTCAGTGAAAATAAATATGGAAATATTGAACAAATGACGGACAACCCTGAACCCGAATATGGAAATATTGAACAAATGACGGACAACCCTGAACCTGAGCGTGAATCTGAACCCATTATCAGCAATAGGAGGGCATCGAAACCACCTGCCAGATTTACTGACTACGAGTTATATTCAGCATATTGCTTTCTATCAGAAGTACCAAGTGACTATGAGGAAGCAGTGAAAACAGGTTGGAATCAAGCTATACAAAAGGAGCTAGAAGCACATGAAAAACATTCTACATGGGAGCCAGCAGTTCTGCCCGAAGGAAAACAAGCTATTGGCACGAGATGGGTATTTAGCTAAAAACAGAATGGTTTAAAAAAGGCACGTTTAGTAGCTAAAGGTTACCAAGAAGAATATCATTACAATGTGTATGCACCTGTTGGCAGATACCAAACTATCAGAATGTTTATGGCAAATGCTCTTAATAACAAATGGGATATAATGCAACTTGATATTCCAACAGCCTTTTTGAACGGAAACCTGAATAAAGACGTCTACATCAAGATACCAGAAGGTGTGACAGTCAAAAAGAAATGGAAAAGGACTTAGTGCAGATTTTGGACCTATCAATGTGACAACTACTTTGATGAAAGACAACCAAAGTGCTTTGAAAACAGTAAACGTTCAAAACACATAGATATCAAGGCGCATTTCATAAAAGATATTGTAGCCAAAGGACTTATTTAAATGATGAATGTAGCAGACATATTCACAAAATTTTTTGTTAAAGATAAATTTGAATTCTTTAGATCTCAACTATGTGTGAAACCATTTTAAATTTTTTAAATTGAGATTTTGTAGTTTATATTATTTATCATGTCCAATTTGATACTTGTATAAATTGAGGAGGGATGTTAGTTGATCTGTATCTATTGATATTGATCATGTTCTTATTATTTATATCAGTTTGACATCAGGTAATTAATTGTCATAAGTTGTAGAAAAATTGTAATTGTCAGAGCAATACAGATTTTTATATTTTTCGTTTCTTGCTCAGTGAAGCATACTATTTTCACCAAAATCACTCACAAGTTAATAAAACTAACCACGAATTTAATCCAACTAAAAAGTAAGTAACTCTTTTCACCCCAAATCCCGTAAACTGTTTCCTCAAATTTCAAAAATAACGAAAAGACAAACTTTGTTCTCTGCGCAAATGATTCATGCATCTTTAACCTTCATAAGCAACAGAACACAGAATATATGGGTAAACCTTATCCTAACATAGCGAAAAACCGTTTTCAAAATAGGTGATTAACTAACATTTTTTTCAACAGAAGCTATTTATTTTTCACATCAACCTTTATTCAGTGTGCGTAAAGGGTGTTTCATTATCTTTGATAACATTTTTCCTTTTGAAGGTACCGTAACGAAACAAAAACGATGGTATTGTATTGTTTTCTAGCAAGTTTTTTCCTGTTTAAAAATAGAACCAATCCCGAAACCATATATCTGATGCAAATGTATGTAGCAAGTAACTGACATGAACTTGACAAATTATATATGATTTATTTAGTGTATTTTTGTAATAACTAGCCAAGTGCTAAATAAACACGTTCATTTATTTATTTATTTATATTTTCTCAAAAACCGTTAAAAAGGGGTGTATGATATTTATTCTTTATAAAATACACTTAGAATTTTGAGTAGATTAGAAATTCCAATAATATAGGGCATCTCATTTAAAAAAAATATGTTAGGTTGATATGTATCTCGGAATATCGTTGATACTTTGTTTTATTGTTCAAACAGAAAAGAATGTTCTAGATTACTATATAATAGGGTTTTTGTTTCGTTTCGATACCTTCAAAAACAAAAAAGTGACAGCTGATTAGACAATCTTATCAAAGATAATGAAACACCCTGTTACATTATTTGTGAAAAGAGTAGACCGGAAAGTAGACATATGCTTCAAAAAATAAAAAGAAATATGTACAGGGTGTCCCATTTTGGGCACTTTTGCGGGGTATCTCCGTTATTCTTAAAGATAGAAAGTTGCGGTTTTCGCGACGGTGTGCTACTTTTTCGTGAAACTAAAGATGCCGTTAACAAAATTTTCATAGCCCTTTTAGTTTTCAAGATACAGGGCTAAACTGAAAATGTTGCATTTTAAGGTACCCCTCGTATCTAAACTATCAGATAAGTTATGGAAAATGTGAAAACTGTTTCTTTTATAACTTTTTCCGTAGAACTTGATTCTGCCTTCGGAATTAGTATACAGTGTCAGGTCAAAAAGTTATCGGACCAAACTTTATTTTTTTAAATGGAACACCCGGTATATTTATAGTCCATAAGATTTGTCTTTTCTTTACCTTTTCAAAAATATATAAAAGTATGCACAAAAAAAAATTTTAGCCTATAACTTTTTGACCTGACCCTGTATACAAATTCCGAAGGCAAAATCGAAAGTTATATACTTTTCCCGTGGAACTCGATTCTGCGTTCGGAACTTGTATACAGGGTCAGGTCAAAAAGTTAGAGGCTAAACATTATTTTTTTTTAAAGTGCATACTCTTATATATTTTTGAAAAGGTAAAGAAAAGACAAATCTTATGGACTATAAATATACAGGGTGTTGTAGAATTGGGTCCGATAACTTTTTGACCTGACCCTGTATACTAATTCCGAAGGCAGAATCGAGTTCTACGGGAAAAGTTATATAAGAAACAGTTTTCACATTTTCCATAACTTATCTGATAGTTTAGATACGAGGGGTACCTTAAAATGCAACATTTTCAGTTTAGCCCTGTATCTTGAAAACGATCAAGGGCTATGAAAATTTTGTTAACGGCATCTTCAGTTTCACGAAAAAGTAGCACACTGTCACTGTCGCGAAAACCGCAACTTTCTATCTATAAGAATAACGGAGATACCCCGCAAAAGTACCCAAAATGGGACACCCTGTACAATAATGAATAGAAGAGTGTCCCGTTTTGGGAACCCACTTTTGCGGGGTATCTCCTATATTTTTATAGATAGAAAGTTGCGGTTTTCGCGACAGTGTGCTACTTTTTTGTAAAACTAAAGATGCCGTTACCGTTAACAAAATTTTCAAAGCCCTTTTGGTTTTTTAGATACAGGGCTAAATTTAAAATGTTGCATTTTTTATAAACACCCAAATAAATGAGAATTTTTGGTGAATTAAATGTAAACGGATAGGAAATGATCTGTCACTTTCTAAGCCGCCAATTCGAGATTACATTCAATCCTTGAAAATTTGCTTTTCAATCAAACTTCATACTTAGAATCAAATCAAAACTGACTTCAGGAAATATTGAAATTTGAAATATTCACAAAAATGCACAAAAACATCGAACAGTTCAGAAACCAAAACAAAACATTTTCTACGTTTATTTCAACGGTTCGATCCGGATCGAAACTCAAGTGGCTTGGTAAATCCCACCTGAATACCCTCTAATCCTCGATATAAACGGTTGAGATTGAGCGCTCAAGCGGCTTGGAAAAATAAATCCAATCCCAATAGTTTTTAGGATTGACTTGGGTCAAGTTAATACCAATCCACGAAATAAACGCTTAATCAATTTTCTATCCGGATCCAACTTTTGCGCCTAGCTTCAATCCCTTTTGACAGTGTCAAAATTGGTTCGAAAATGGAAAATTTGAGGTTAGATTTTTATGCTTGTTACTCGATACTTAAAAAGTGAGGTTACAATTTGGTGTTTTGGTCGTGTCAAATACTGTCAATCTCAATCTCAATCTCGATCCTCGAAATAAACAGTTAAGATTAAGGATTCAATTTTCAAGCCACTTGAGTCTCGATCCGGATCGAGCTGTCGAAATAAACGTAGTAATATTGACAACAATCGAGAAGCCAGGCGCCAAAGAAAATCATAATAATACGTATATGAAGACAGGACCATTCGAATTCTACCGTACACTGCCAGAAATGACGCCTGAGCTGTTCCGATTTATGCATAACTTTAGTCATAAAGATGAAAATTGTCAACTTCCTTATCCTTATGCTCATGAAAATGTTGTATAAACCAGGCTTAAATGTATAATTTAATAGTTGCTATGACAACAAACAAAAATAAATGTCAAATATTATTGGTCTCATTGTTTTTGGATCGAGTTTTGCAGCATTTGAAAATTATGAGAAATATGATATGTTTATAAGAAGATTAGTTGTTTATTATTGTTTTTCATGGCCCACTATTAAATTATGTATTTAATTTCAGAAAATTTTTATTTATTTGCGAGATTATTTGGGTGTTTATGAGAAAAGGTGGGCGTGTTTTTTTTCCATCAAACATTCACCAGGTGAAAACATGGTGCCACCAAAGCGTTTTTTTATTCGTGTTGGAAGTATGATGTTCCACCACACCACGTTTTTAAATTGCTGGTGGATTTCATTCGGTGAAAATCTGATGCCACCATGTCCCACCAAAAATGTTATGTGATTACTTTGGTTGATATAAGTTGATAGAGCACAATAACCTCACACACATTCTATTGTCAATAATTGACACAATAATAGGAATTATTATTTTGTAAACTTGAGGCTTGAGGTTTGAATATTGAGCAGATATTGAAAAAAAAATTTTATTGAATTTAGACAAGTGATCAAGATTAAAAATGTTGATAGGTACTGTTGCTTCAGAGCTACAGCCTTTATTTAAAAACCAATATTAAAGATCGTTTCTTGCTCAGTTTAATGTATATTGTTGGAAAAATTGGTATAAAGTTGGTAGGTACATTGGCAAACCATTTTATTCATCATATTTGGAAAAAAAATAGAGTTCAAATAAATAATGTTGAAAGGCATGTAAGCATAATATAAAGGTATTCATGATTGAGATTTAATACGGATTTCATTTATTTGCGTTGTATAATGACAGCACAAGTCCGAAAAGCGCTTTTTTTTGTTGATTGTGGTGTTTCCACCAACTAGATGCGAAAGGTCACGTGACAGGATCAGCTGATGCAACAGTAAATTTTTGGTGGAAATCAACACAAAATTTTGGTGGAAAAAAAAACACGCCCAGTGCTACGGTTAGATTTACAGGATATACAGGATGTCTCACGCTGACCGTCCATTAGAATATCTCGGGAAATGAAGCGATTGGAATTCTGCAAATTTGTATTGGGAGATTCTCAAGGATGCTCTCTTCAAATGAGATATTAGTTACATTGTGCGACTTTCGGTTATACCGAAAGTAGGTGTCAACTCTCTTGTTTTAAATGGAAGACCCTATATATTATTACATTTTTGGATTCTACGTAAATTGCTATGCAGATTTGATGTATCATGTCGCCTCCTCAAGTATACGAGTTTTTGGAAATGTTTGAGTTGGTATGTAGGATGTCAAAAATAACGTTTTTCGGGTCCAATTTGAATGTGAATTTTACCTATAAGAAAGCCTATATTATTAATTTGTGTTGGATTCCTGGTTGTAAGGGACCTACTATAAAAGACTATTTCCAATATTTTGATAACGATTAATACATGGTCGTCAAAACATAAGATCAAAAATGATATCGAAAAAACTGCCAAAAATCTATTTTTTAGAATGGAAACCACCAAATTTTATTATTTCATCTTATGCACCATTGGAAATAAAGGTTAGCATTACATTGTCCATTTCAAAAAATGAAAAAAAAAAAAAAAATTGGAATGGACAATCTTATAGAAACTCACCCTGATTTCAAATGCTAACTAGGTACTATGCAATGATAAAATGTTGGTGCTTCCATTTGAAAAAAGTGATTTATGGCAGTTTTCTCGATTTAAGTTTTGATATTATTTTTTGACCACCCTGTATTGATAGTTATCAAAATGTTGTGAAATATTTTTTCTAGTGGGTCCTTCTCAACAAGGAATCCAACATAAAACAAATAATAAAGGCTTCCTTATAGGTAAAATTCACATTTAAACTGGAACCTGCAAACGTCATTCTTGACATCGAAACTCAAATATTTCAAAAAATCGTATACTTAGCAATATGTAAATGTATAATGTATGATACATCAATTCTGCCTAGTTTTACGTAGAATCCGAAAATGTGATAATATACAGGGCGTTCTATTCAAAACAAGAGAGTTGATACCTACTTCCGGTATAACCGGAAGTCGCACAACGTAGCTATTATTTCATTTAAAGAGAGCATCCTTGAGAATCCCACCATTTTTCGGAGTTCCAACCGCTTTATTTCCCGAGATATTCTAATGGACGTTCACCGTGAGACAACCTGCATCTTTCTGAAAAGGTAAAATAAAGACAAAGTTTATAGCCTATAAATATGTATACAGGATTTTCCATTTGAAAAAATAAAGGGTTATTATTTACTAAACGGTTTTCTGCTATTTTGGCATTATATGCAATTTTTTTCCCTAGGTACATTTTGTTGCTTGATCATATTCCTTATGATTTCACTTGTGCAAAGTCAAAAAAACGCCTTTATCATTTTTGAGAATAAGAACCAAGTAATCCACGGAATTTGGTGCGAAAAGGTTTGTTTTTCCAGGTTAGATTGGGTCCGTTTTGGTTAGGTTGGGTTAGTTTTTTTGGTGAAAAACATATTCAAAAATAATCTTTACGTTTTGGCGAATGTGTCACTGTCATTGCCAATTGCATTGAAAATAATGGAGACTTTGTTTTTTCTAGTTCAAATACTTAGATGTTTTTTTCCATCTGCGCAAGTGATTTTCTCAAGGATTTTCTACTTTCCATAAACACCAAACTGTGTCTATATAGGCAAAATTGCATATAATAGTTTAATGGAGAAAAAACCGCTTTGTAAACTGTTACCAAAATAAAGAAGAGGTTCGATAACTTTTTGACCTGACCCTGTATACTAGAAATTCCGCAGGCAGAATTGAGTTCTACGGAAAAAATTATATAAGAAACAGTTTTCACATTCTCCGTAAGTAATCGGATAGTTCAGATAGGTAATACATCATTTTCAATGTAGCCCTGTATCTTGAAAACTAAAAGAGCTAAGAACATTTTGGTAAAAGTCTCGGTAAAAGTAGCACACTGTCGCGAAACCCGCAAGTTTATATCAATAAAAATAACGGAGATATCTCGCAAAATTACACAAAATGGGACACCCTGTGCATGCATCGGGACATACACTGGTTTTCCTGTAATTGAGTACCTTTAAAATTATTTTTCATTTAATACATCTAGGTAGGTTCTACAATAATAACACATTACAAAAGTTCACGTGTGGGCTTGCTTGTGGGTATAAAAGAGAAATAGTTCAATTCCTTTTCTATTTAAGCGAAACTACCTGTAATGACACATCATTTACAAACAAAAAATCAGTTCACTTAAAACTTTTCCGAGCTTATCACGTTGAAAAGAAGATAGCTTCTCAGTTTTCCATGAGCTGAACAACTGGACTGATTGTTATAATCCGCAAATGCCCGGGGACTAATATTGTGATTAAGATTCTCATGTGGAGTGGACTAGAGTTTATTAAAAAAAAAATAATGTTCAAAGCTTTTCCCGATACGTGTCACATACTTCTTGCTTTCAGAAAATCTGGAAATAGCGAGTGAACTGGAACTTTGTAGATGTATGAGCATGAGTAATAATTATAAGGGGACCATTACATTTGTAGTGTCCGTTGGATAGTTTGCCAAATATTTTAAAACAAAGACTATTTTGATTTAAAATATACGCCCCCAAACTCTGAAAACTTCAAACTAATGAAAATAACGAGGAAAATAAGAAAACATACCATTGCTAAATTTTTCACAATCTTGTTTTTTATGAGATGAACTACCTAAATATATAGATTTCAGAGTAAAACATACAAATATTATTAACAATAACCGTTTAACAGCCAATAACAACGTAAACTAGAAAATGATTATAATTAAAAATGTGAACTGTCAACTGTCACTGTCACTAGTGTCACTGTCAGGAGTCATCACAGAATAATTGGTGTGTCTGTTATGCTCCACTAGTGCACACTTTTCTAAACTACAGCACTTGGTGTGGCTTTGTTTGTGAAATATTTGTCTGATTTTTAGGATAGAATATCTTCACTTAACTAGTAAAGATATTCTATGCTGAAAAACAGACCTACATTTCACAAACAGAGCCACACTGAGTGTTGTAGTGTAGAAAAGTGTGCACCAATGGAGCATAACAGACACACCTAATGTTTAAGGGGGAATCGTTGCAACGGGGGGAATCAAGGTTTAACCGTTGTTTGAGTATAGTATACTCAAACAACGGTTTAACTTGCCGTCCACCGTTACGGTTGACGTTCGCCGGTGCCGCTAACGTTGCCGCCGCCCAATGAATTTATAAACTTTCATACCGTCGATTGTCGTCAAAGATTTTCAAATGGTTTGTTTACTTACTTTGAAGTTAATTTGTTTTAGTTCAGTGAGATTTGGTGACTGACTCGAGTGTATTTTGGTACAAATCTTAATTTTATGATATACAAATATGAATTATGGGAACAAAAACCTATTGAGCCATTTTCCTATGGCTTTAGCTACGAACGGCGGACGGCAAAACATAGAGATGAACGATCTCT